>JAUUEB010297129.1:0-12918 GCA_032362205.1 Clione limacina
GGTAAGACATCTTTCTCTTCATTGCTTCAAGTCTCTGGTAAGACATCTTTCTCTTCATTGCTTCAAGTCTCTGGTAAGACATCTTTCTCTTCATTGCTTCAAGTCTCTGGTAATACATCTTTCTCTTCATTGCTTCAAGTCCCTAGTTTTTGTAGTTATTGTCTTCACATGTAATTTTGTATGTTTGATATATGTATCCAAATTAAGATATTTTCATGCTTCATTGTTTAGATTTTGGCTCAAGGCAACGTCTCTGCCTTGAGTGAAGCAGGTTTTTGGTCTAGGCCAGTGTCTCATATTTACTGCCACTCTCCACTGCCTTGGTGAAGTAGGCTAATGTTGGACCCGTCTTTCTTATAAATTCTTGTGTTGCAACAGGGTGTAAAACACATACCATCAATCAATCAATAACCTGATCAGAGCATTTTAACAGCCATTTGATAGTTTTTATGTCTGTTGTAGCCATTAAACCCTTTACGAGATGTACACATTTTTGGGGCATTTATTACAATATAATATTGTGGGTTTAGGAGACATTTAATAATGTGATCAAGAAAACAACTTTATGATAATAAACTTTTGCCCTCCGACAAATGTGGTGAAATATGTTGCTCCTGTATTGATATCAATTCACTGAAATAGATTAAAGGTTGCCTTTTACATTAGCTGAAAAGTCACCACTGCACTGGTTAGGGACTGTTCACATATTATGTCATCAAAATCATGGGTGACCCTCCCCCCAACTGATGACATACTATGTGAACATCCTCTTTGCAAATAATATGTTCCATAATGAATTGATTCACACTGAACTCAATCCCAGGATTCGAACAGTATTACATTAAATCATTAAAGTCATTCTTTATTGAGACAGTTAAAATTTTGATTAAGTTTATGTATGGAGCTTATTCTTGTACACTACAACTATAAGCACTTTACTACTCTTTGTCACCCTACACATGCTGCACCTTTCTCAGTTTCCTTGAAAATAATGTGTATAACTTTTTAAGCTGCATATTTTTACAAATTTCTACCTTTTTCTTTTACAGGAAGAAGTTGCATCAGAGAGGGGTCTAAAAACCTCAAGTATTGTTACTCATATGTGTGAATGCCTCAAACAAGGTCTTGACGTAGATATAAAACGTTTGGGTGTTACACCTGAGCTTGAGAAACTGATCACTAAAACAATATGGGCCCCGCCTATAAATGGAGGTAATGATTTTAGTTTACAAAATTAAATAGAGCATAAGCTCAGCTTTAACCTTGTAATAACTAGTAACAATGTAATAGGGTGTGTCAAAATGATTTACTGATATAGAATTGGAATATCTCAAAAATTATTATTGTAAGCAGGCAACTGTTAGCTCGTGCATTTAGTTCAGTCATATTTATTCCCACATAATTCAAGTTATTGATAATAACTTGTTCAAAGTTGTGTAACCATTGAATGTCACTTAAGTCATGATTTTGTTGTTTCCTGAAGTTCATGATATTAAGCAGAGACTGCTAGTGCACTGGATCAATTTTATTTAAAGTATTCTCCAATATATAAGAAATTCAAAGAAAAAGTCAGCTGATACAGTAGGTAATTTTGTAATACACTGTTAAGAAAATAATGCTCCATAATGAAATTGATTGTTATCTTTTTGGAAAAAGTTTAAGGAACTGCTGCCATTGCTGGACGCAAGGGGAGTCTCCCTGAAAATGAAGGGTCCTGTAAAGAAAACAGAGACTGACATACTCCACCGGGCAGAGATGACAGTGGTGCGTTGGATGTGTGGCTCCCGGTTGAATGCCAGGATCCCATCCACTGAGCTCAGGTTTAAGCTTGGAGGCATCATGCATATTACAATAAAAAGATCCTAGGTATAAACAAGAGTCTCGCCCTGAACCATGATCTGTGGAGAGCCGCCATTTCACAGTGAGTCTGACCCATGGAACATTGACCCATGACTATAAATGATGATAATGATCTTTAAGAAAATCTTTTATTCTGCTTTTGTATGAAAATAAAAACTATTTTATGCTCTAACAAAACATTTATGTTTTTGTGTGTTTGTAAGGTATATCCAGTCTGACCAAGATAAAAGACCGCCTCCCCTTGTACGTTGAGTATAACCACATCAAGGTGGTGTTGGCCTGTCTTAGTCACAAGCATGGTCAAGAGACCAATGATAATGGAGAACTCATTCTCAGTGGTGGGCCCCCACAATTAGATCGAAAGGTATGTGTGCATATGATTATTGTAGGCTGTTTTTATTTTATGATAACGAATTTACAGCTTGTCAATTAGACTAGATGGTTTAGTTTATTTTAATCAGTTTGAGACATTTATGACCAGTTGTTTAGTTGTTGGTGAATATTTGGTCAAGACAGTAACACTGTCAGCTGGTAAAAAAAATTGTTTAATTCATTCTATCTTTGTTTCTTTTTCTTCCAAACTGTCCCCCTCTCTTTCTCTCCTCTTTCTTTCTCCCTTTCTCATATCTCCATCATAATTAAGTTATTTGCATAGCATATCATTACTTGAGAATATTTTTGAGAGTTCATCCATTGTCTTGATCTGCAACTGTCCATCTATGATTGCTTTTCTTTCTTAACATGATATCGGAATAGATCTTTTCCAGAAATAAATTGAATTGAAATTAAAAACTCTGCCAGGCATTCAAGATGCTTTAGTCAGAATTGTTATTCTCAAAAAATCAGAAGTTGATTAACTTAAGAAAGATCAGTATCTGCTGCAATAATTTGTGATACATCTACGTCTTTTTCATAAAACAGTATTGAAGCAAAAATGCAATAAAACAGTTGACATATTCAACTTTGCAGGATTAAATAAACTTTGCAGGATTAAAGCATAAATACAGTATTTTTTAGTCAACATAGATCAAAATATTATCCATAATTAGTACAGCGGGTTTATATATATAAATTTATTACATAATCCTATCACCAGTTAAACTAAGCGACTGCTACTGCTACAACTGAATATTTTTATGTTCTTTATGAAATATGAACACCTTTCTTTTGTACCACTGACTTTCTTCCTTTTGCTTTCCAGCCAGAATCAAGTTTAAGTCTCAAAAGAGAAAGAAGTCCATCTCCTTCCTCCTCTAGAGCCCAAAAGTCTCCTCGGGTAGACTTGACATCTCCAAATACGAGGCCACAGAAACTTTCTATGAAACGAGATTCGCTATCTTTGTCAGATTCCCAGACTGAGTCAAACGCAGACATACTATCTCAGTACACAGATTCCCAAGAGTCAAGCCAAAGCAACAAACCAAAAAAGTTGCCCTCGTGGATGGCGCAGTCGGCTAACAAAACTGTGTTAAAAAAGAAAATGAAATCAAATAGCCTTTTTAAATAGCAAATCTCATAAACAAATAACTTGTGTATGTTATATTTGTGCCAGGTGTTTCTAAGTGTTATTATAGAAGCATCACATATAACTTTGAGGTTAATCATGTACGCTATTTGTGGTCAACAACTATGTTTCCTTGATTCTGTTAGTGGTGAATTATTTAACCATCAATTTCAGGAGGAGTCTTCTTCATAAACAATCAAAATAAAACCAAATTTTTGTGAATACAAGTATGATTAATTTGTATCCTTTTCTTTCTGTCTCTTTCTACTTGAAGACTTCACAATTTATATTGAATCTATAAAACTAAACTGTGATACTGTTATACCTTTTCAACGTACAAACCGGCTGACACCAAAACATAGGTTTACATGCTGTTTTCTCTCCATTGGTGGGTATTCAAAAGAATCCTTACTGGTGTGAGAATTGTTACAGACAATTTTTGTTTTTATTACAAAAACATACCAAAAAGGTATAGGACATAACTATCTTTACTACATCACTATGATTCAAGTTTTGAATTTAGTTCAGTAGTTTTGTCTGAAACAGGCAGCATTTACTTTAGGACCTTTAGTGTAAACGCACTATTTATTTTCAGGCTCCTTGGGTTTAAGTATTCCATTTCTTCCTTATTTTTTGTTGTATGCATCACAAATATATTTGAAAATATTACAGGGTTCTAAAATAAAGTTATAAAAATAATTGAAATAAACATTTTTAGTGAAACGTTATAAATTCAAATGCTTGAGAAACACATGATTTCATTTAAAGCTGTTTTAGATTTACAGTATTCAGGTTATTGACACCCAAATAAGGGAATGTAACAATTTTTTAAAGTCTTGTTGTGTCCTGCTATGAACAATGCAGCCACACATGGCCTGTACTGTGTGAACCTGTCTCACAGCAACAGTCAATAGTAGCCATCTGCTTTGCCTATACTTCAGCTAAAAATAGCTCTGCAACCTCAAATGTTGGCAAACGTTCTAGACTTTGAACAAATCAAATGTCTGGTGTTCGACATAACAAATTCAATATGTTCTAAGAAGACCTCTTAATACTTTATTCTGTTATGTTATAATTGTATCATTTTCTTCTTTAAAATTTATTTTGATTTTGACATTCAATTTTGAAATAATTGATTAAAATGTATTAATTTAAAGAGGGATATATTAAAGTAGTTTTTTTTTTATTATTTCAAATTAAGCAGTTTTTCAAAATAAGCTATTTTGATTCAATAGCTTTCAACTGTAATCACTGTATTTATGTATGAGTTTATACAGTGTGTGTAAAGACCTAGGCTTCTGTATCAATCATTAGCGGATACAAGTCCAAAGTGTTTATGGTCTTTATAAGTCAGTAGAATCTGGGCCACAGTAGACAAAATGTTTAGTCTGTTGATTTTTTTCAAAATGCAGATAGATGGTAAAGATTTAATTTGTTGAAAATAAATCATAGAACATTCCAAAAAAGGATTTTTTAAAGGCAATTAAAGATTTTGATTTCTAATTTCAGTGATCAAAAAGTATAGGAAGTTAAGAAATGCCAAGAGCTTACGCTAGCTGATATAGACATTTTTATAAAACATGTCTTCAAAAGCAATTAGACTTAAGGCAAGAATGATTTCAAATATAGAAAGTGTTTGAAACCATACATAAGCATATCACTGAACAGCAAATGTAAAGTGAAAAGGTTTAGTTACTCGTGTTTGTGAATATATTGATATATAATTTGTTTTCTTGAATATAAAATGAAAGATCAAAGAAATCAAATGTAACACAGTTGGAAAAATTATGTCAAAAGCAGGATTTGAACCGCCACTAGAATAGCTAAGGAAAACCCTGTATATGGGATGCCCAGTCTTGGTTTTACTTGTTTCATTTAGAATCCTGCTTCTGTCGTTATTTATCAATTTGTGTAACATTTAATGTTCACATTTTGTGTCCCTTCCATCAAGGAATGTATAACTCATTGTCCTATTGAGCAAGAAATTAATCCTGTATAACCATTTTATGGCTTCAGCTCTTTGTAAAACTTTTTTTCAAATACAACATACATAAAATACTTTTCTCGTATGATGGAGGGGCGGAAAGATATTTGCAATCAAATGTTTATTGTTGAAGCAGAGGAAATGGCAGCAACATTTTGTATTTTGTTGATGTATGAAAGCTTGTAAAAATGTTTATTGGCTATTAACCAATATTATGTTTGTTAGAAAGAACTTAGAAGGTGATTCTTTTGCTGCAAAATTATAACACTTTTACTCCTTTACTGGTTAATCTTTTAGATGGTCATTTAATTTCTCAATGGATTAATGCATTCATAGACATGAGTCTTGTTATCAAGATCTGTAACTTGTTACATGACCCCCACTAACTGTATGAAATATCATGTTAATGTTATTTTGTTTTTGTACAGCACTACATGTGTTCATGAATAAAATATTTCTACAAAAATCACTTCATTTTTATATTTAACACAGTATCATATTTGTCATTGTTTCAATAGTAAGCCACGGGTCAGACTTGGCTATGCAATTGCAAATATCCAACCATCGCCAAAATTACCACAATAGGCTCTATGGCCTAGATGTTGAGGTGCTAGACTGGAGATCTGTTAGTCTGAAAAGTCAGAGGTTTGATCCCAACAAAGGGAAAATGAAAGTTGTTTCTTAGTAGTATCTTGTGACAGAGGGAAATATATTTGACTAGAATTTCAGGTCGCCAAACGCTCCCTCAGTTGGTGGATTTGGTCGTTACGCTCCCTCTCATTGCTATTTTATTATCACAAATGTTCAAAAGTGGCAGTAAAAAATTCAAAATGTCTACAAAAAATATTAGTTTAAAAGTTGTAAACACCTCGTACTTCCTCTAAGAATCGGCTCAGCAGAAGAAGAAAGTGTCAAAAGACCAATCATCTTCTAAGGTTTTAAATGTATTATGGATATTAACCTCCCCCCATTGCTGCAAAGTTTTTGTGCAAATACTCTACTCATCAAGGAAAGCCCAGGTGCTCCCTCTCATTGCTATTTTAGCATCACAAATATCCAAAATACTCAAAATGTCTACAAAAAATATTATTTAAAAAGTTTTAAACACGTTGTACTTCCTCTAATGTTCTAAATGTGGGTGTGTCGAAAATTATACCTTCCGGGGAAAATGTTCATTCATTATGGATCTGGTGCGTATCAAAAGAAGCAGTGTATTTAACATCCATTTTCAATGGGGTCATGTGGTATTTTCAAGTAAATAATATAATACAAATATCGTTTTTTAAATTATTCAAACAAGCAGCACAAATGAAAACTGCAGTCAGGGATTTTTTTAAGTTGTGCATTTTGCTGGAGAGCTGAGCAATGATTAGTATGAAATTCTCAAATAACCCCTAGACCAACGAACCTACCTACCTACGTCTAGTATGCACTTATAAATATAGATTGTCCAGTGCACGCATGCATCCCCAGATCATACTTGGTATACAGGATCTAGCATGTAGTCCTATCAGAGATGAACAATAAAATGTAGATCACTAGGTGGTTTAAAATTGAAAGAGGAGAAGCCGCCAATGTGCTAGCTCACCCTAGTAATCTAGATATAAGAGTACCTTGTGAAACGGTTATCAGCCGCCCTATGGGTGAATGAAGCTACGTAAGTTTTATTAAAAAAAACAAGGGTGTATTCAGCTATTCAGTCAAATCTTTACTCAGCCATAAGCAAAACAACAAACTTCAAGTCATAATTTCGACTGATTGAACAATGTAAGAGTTGGTTGATCCTTTGCATAAATTCAGACATGTAGTTGTATTGTAACAGCCAGCATTAGTTTATTAACTCTATTGAGGTAATCATGGCGGTCACACTTATCTCATCCACTCATAACAAGCCAAATGTTATCATATGATCAAGGGGAAAGTAGACATAAAAACGTAAGTTGTAACCTTGGTGTTCAGTTAAAGGACCTTATTGACCTTAATAACACCCCCATAACACGGTTACATCAGTGAGTGACCTTGGTCTTACAGTTATCAAATCAGGATAAGATAACATGGACTTTTACAGTATCAAAGCAGATGATGATTTAGCATGGCAGCTTTTGGAGATAATATTTTTTTATCTTTATTTATCTTTCTTTCTTATTCCAATAGTTTCTTTTTATTTCTCTTCTTCCCTCATAATTTTTCTCCCCTTGCTTCATTGAAGATTTCTTCTTTCATCATAGAACACAATATCCCTGCAATTTTCAATAATCGTAGTTTGTTTCTACATCTCTTCTACTATTTATTTATTTAAATATTCCTTTCACATGTTTGATGATACTTCTTTACTTCTGCCAACCCTTTTATGGTCTTCTTCTTTTTGCAAACCCATCAAGAAACTCTTCTAGAAGCTAAAAGTCACTTTTTAGAACAAAAACGAGAAGCTAAAATTCACTCTTCTAGAACAAAAACGAGAAGCTAAAAAACACTCTTCTGAAGCATCTGTATTTCCCCAGGTCTTAAATATGGGGTAAGCGCTGTATGGCCTTTCAGCGTTTAAACAGCGGGGGCAAAAGCAGAGAGCTAAAAATCACTCTTCTGAACAAAAGCAGAGAGCTAAAAATCACTCTTCTTGAACAAAAGCAGAGAGCTAAAAATCACTATTCTTGAACAAAAACAGAGAGCTAAAAACCGGGGAGTGAAAAATCACTCTTCTTGAACAAAAACGAGAAGCTAAAAATCACTCTTCTAGAAAAAAAAGCACTTCATTTTATTATGACCGTTCACATATTATGTTATCAAAATTTTGACAATTTTTCGTTAATTTCAAGTTTTTTTGGTTCAAATTTATCGAATCAGACTCAAGGAGTATTTCAAGGCTGAACATCTGTTTTTGTGGCAAATTTTGAGATATCGTGTCAAAATTTGAAATTATTTGATAATTTCCAATTCCATGTTGTTTTTTAATCAAAAAAACAATTTTCTCATCAAATATGCAATAGGTTTATTGTTTTCGATTTCAGAGCTTTATCTTCGATGCTGTAATCCAGATAGTTAAAAAAAAGTTTGATTTATTTCTACCATGTATGTAGTGTTTTGTGGTTACTTTTAACCATTTTCAAAAATTCCTGACTCAGCATTTTCAACGGGCAAATTTATTTCCTTTTGTCGGAATCATCAAATCTAATATAATAAAAATACAAAACTGATGATGACGTTTCAAAACGTTTCTATCGCTTTTTGTGGATGTTTGACAAAATTACACATTTGGATAACTTTTCACATAGCTTTTGCCACTCAGTATATATATGTCATGACAAATTATATCGGCTGATGTTTAACACCCTGACCCAGGATGTTGCTATATAGGTATGCATCATATTAATGATATGAACAACATGTATCATGCTTATGTCGATGTAATAGGGCCATAGGGCTTGTGTACAGAAATCTTAAAGTTTTACAATGCAATAAATAATAATTGTTATCTGGTCAGTAAACTATGGATTGATTATAAGTGAAAATGGAACTAAGAACTTGTCCTTGATGTGATAACATATATGTGTTATCTGGTGACCTTATAGAACTTCCTATATTTACACAAACACAAAATGCTTCTACAACCTTGAAACTAAACTTTTTTCTTCAATGATCTTATCAAAAATGTTATAACTTTTTTATATTATTAAAATGCCCAAACAAATGAAAACTTAGACACAGTTTATAACAAGTGCACAGATGAACACCTTTAAGTTCACTGTCAGCATTAAGTAAACTGTCACAGATAAAAATCTTAACTCTTTTGCACCTCATTTGATAAAAACCACCAACACATATGAGAAATTATTATTAGGATAGAAACATTGGTGTAACGGCTGTTTCAGTGAGTAAGTACCTTCATTTAATTTCCAGTCTCACCTTGTCAACTTGTTTCTCAAATTGTTATTGACGTGTGTATCTGTATTGTCCTTGCACTCCATATGTGTATCTGTACATAGACTTATTAGCTTAAAGCCACACACCCAATTTCCTATGTCGGTATGAAGGACAACAGACGTCCCTTTTTCTCCTCCATGTTATATTTAATGTTTGCTATTCTTTCTTTCTACTTCCTCATACAGCCTCCTTGACTGGTATTCTTTTTTTTTCTTGTTGCCTCGTTTTTGTCCTTCGTTTACTCTGTCTCAAAAGAAACTTCAACGCTCGCGTTTATAGCACAATTTTTTTGTATCTATCAAAGGACTTAATTCTCTCTACTTTAGCGTGTTATTTCAAAACCATTGCACAAATATAATATTTACTTTCACATGCATGAGCACATGTAAACAAACGCTAAGAGAGAGATGTTTGCTCAAAATAGTATAACCACAAAAAGCTTTATCCACAATACTAGTGGCTGAAATACCCGGTCTTGCCCAGGAAGAAAGATATACAAAATGAAAGAAAACACGAATTGAATTGACTTTCAACCACCATACAGAGTGATTAGTGATTATAGATATGTATTCGTTGTTATTCAAGCGTCAATGAACTGCATGAAAATAAAAGATTACTTCAGAAATGTGATCTTGTTTTGGAAATAATAAAACCCTAATCAGATACGGTCCGTTAGTCGTCAATTAAGGGATCACACACACACCAGAGATATTTAATGCATAATAAAAATATTTATGACGATATCTATTTAGAGAAATGAAATAACAATTCCATGTTACATATAATTAATCAAGATCTATATAAGTGTTGAGGTAACACGGGTGTAAAAATGTCAATGTGTCAACTTTACACAAGTGACACGCAACTGTACACTTATACAATCTAAAGTATACAACAACAACAACAACAACAACAACAACAATATAAATATGTTTAAAATTATTCTACTTTTGAAGCCTTTTAATCTGTAAACATGTCATTTGAGGAGAAAAAAAGTTTTTATTAAATGCGCACCAAAAATTTAAAAGAAAAATTCGAAGTAAAGACTATCGCCCCCACCTAAATATCTATTGCCTACCTGTGTATACAAGGATAGATAAGACAAAATTTTAAACCAAAAAGAAAAACAAGCTTGTTTCATGACGTTTTGAATACATCTACATCAAAAACCTTTGTTTTTAACGGTTAATTTACTATTTTGTATAACTTTGGTCTTTTGACACGCACAAGACTTAAGATGTAGGTATATTGACAATTATTCTTTTAAAAATGTGCTTGTCCAATAAATTTCATTCATCATTATCATCATCATTATCTACGCTTTATTTTCCCATTATGTGGGGTCAGCGGTTACGTATACTCGATCTAAAAAAAAATACGGCCCTGGACATCTTTCTTGGCAATTTTCAGCCTGCATGTACCCTGTGATGTGGTCAATCCATCTTGCTTTATTTTTCCTCGGTGCCTTTTCCCTTGTATCTTTACATTCATCACTGATTTCCTTTGTATCTCATAAATCCAAGTGAAAGCAGTGATGAATGTAGCTACACGGGCAAACATATCCATTGACATAATAATTTACACATACAATAACAAAACAGATGCGTGTAACCAGGGGGTCATGCGGGATTACCACCCCCCCCCCCCATTTTAGAATAAAAATGCTCTTAATTTGAACCATTTATAACTCAGTTCCAAAACTTGATTTGACAGACACTGAGATAGCCACCCCCCCCCTCACTGTGCCTGGCAACACGCCTATAACAATATGTGTTGAATGGGAACATAATGTATACAAATTATTCATTCTTATTTTCCTTTATTAGTACATGTTTGTTCTATATTTTTAATTGCAAATATCAATATAGTTAAAAGTTAAAAAAAACAAAAACAAAATGATATCCGGCATCGATTTTTTTGAAATCGTTAAATAGCCAATGACTGTGCGTGCTTTATGCAAGAGTATAAAATGACAACAATAAATAAAGTCATCGTAGGTTTTCAAATACATAAAAGATGCCCTTTTGAAAAATGCTGCCCCTTTCCCTTTTCTCCTTCCGGCGCCTCTGTCTATATATAACCTAAGGGTCAATAAAATTCAAGCTCTGATAAGCCCTGAGGGTGCAGAGAAACCCCTCATTCCCCTTGACTACACGTTGTTGGTCGAGCAGACTGAACCCTTTTAAGTGTGTGCTACTTATGACAGGCGAGTAGTCAGGATTTTGAAATAGGGGAGGGGGGGGGGCAACTTTGGACATAATAAAAAACTATAAGCGGCCGAATTGTTTTAGATGATTTATAAATAGTGTAAATTTAGGGCGCTTTGAATATTAATCAATGGCCGAAATTTTGAAAATAAGTAAAAAAAAAAAGGTGTGCAAATCTAGAACATTTTGGATCGAAATGGGGGGGGGGGGGCATTCCCTCATTTCCCTCCAGGCTACGCGCCTGACTTATGATTGCGTACCAATGCACCAAAGAGTTCTTTAAAATAACGGGTTTGGCTGATGAGGTTGACAAACTATTGAATTGGAACTGTTTAGTTGTTATCAATCAAACATTGCTCGCTTAGCGTATGCTCACACGAACATGAGATGTAATAGTCAAGAGTGAATTTAGGGAATATAATATGTCGAATTAAATGACGAAACATAGTGGAACTGAGGCATCTTAACAAATAATAAAAACAGTTATTAAAGATCGATGAGTGCATTGATTTTTTTCGAGACAGAGTATTGCGCACCCTTTTCCTGCCCTATTTGTCTTATATCTTCCTCTGTCCTTTTCATTTTCATTCCGTCCCTTGTCATTATGTTCTAGCTTCTTTCCTTTATTCTATCTATACTTGTGTCTCCTTCAAAACTCTTGCGCCTCAAGCTACGTCACAATTTCACTTGGTTTAAAAAGCATGTGTTCATATTTATAATTTATATCTAACGTAACTGCCGACATGTCTCAATCTGTTTGCCAATCTGAGAATACATTCTTTAAATATTTGCAAAACTCACGAAATATTCAGGGACCGTAATGCCAGAGTGGGACACCGGACTATAATGGGATAAATCGGGATAAAGATATCTTTGTGGAAATCTACCATGGACAGCGACGTTTTACTTATGCGAAAAGGAGCTATGGTGCTACATTTTAAGGCATTTAACGTCTTAATCAATATGGTAGGTTATTTCGCCATTAATAACGGTGCTTATCAAACAAACGAAATCAATGGTTGGTGTAAACATGCTCCTGATGAGGACTCGTATAATCTAGCTTTTATCCTGTCGGCATGTCGGAGAAATTTAGGTTTTTCACATGTGGTTATTTTGGAAAATGAGGTGTAGATGGTGCAAAAATATAGCATTTTTTCCTCAGATGGGTGAAAGCACAATGTTCCCCTAGATACGCACCTGCCCGTTTGAAAGTTGTAAAGTATCTTCGTTCATCGTTAGTTGTAGTTCGGAAGAAGAGTATTCAAAAATGAAACCACATGAGCAGCATTTTTGCACTGTTGCAGATATAATCTATATGTGTCGATGGAGACTTATCTAACACCGCCCACACATTAGTAAAGTATAAACTAGAAAAAATGAGTACTCGTAGAGAGTACTACCCCGATCATCGGACACAAAGGGACATAACATTGTGTGTTGTT
>JAUUEB010297240.1:0-12917 GCA_032362205.1 Clione limacina
CAGTTTTGACAGAGTTATGTCCCTTTGTGTCTGATGTGCGTGGTTGTACTCTCTACGAGTACTCATTTTTCTAGTTGTATTTATGACATTTTTGTGTGTGTAATGAAAATAAGTTGACGTCTGCGCCCCTCCCCCAACCCCAGCAAAAACACTCTTTCTATATCCTTCCCAAACTCTATTTCCCATTCTGTTTATTTCTGATAGTACGGTTTTTCATATTGATACAGAAACAATATCAACATTTTCTTCAAATTATATAAATATATTAATAATAACAATCACGACTACTTACTACATGCCACACTTCCAACAGGTTACCGAACAGAAAGTTTGGCTCCGGACCAGGGACACCCATCTCTTTGAAGATCTGCATACATTGTCGTCTTTGTCTGCGAAAAGAATCCAATAACAAGTTATCAATCATCTAACAGTAATCAACAACTTTAAGTTCCTGTGTTGATTATTACCATTTTTTAGGATTTGATTGTCCGACATTAAGACTTTCTAGTAAAAGAATGTTTGGACACAAAAACATTCTAAAACGCACACTTTTAAGACTCATTGACCATTTAAGATTGTTGCGTAACCCCTTTGACATAAAACAAAAGATTGATACACAAGAAATAGGAGAAATAATTTCAAATGACACTTTTTATCGAATCTTCTATTTTACGTTAATTCTCTTTATTTATTTCTCTCATACAAAATAGTTTGTAAACTAGTGCCTGTGGCAGTATGCTTGTTGCCATTGATTCAAGAAAATAGAAGGGAATTGGTTACTACTAGTATCACATTCAGTCAGTACAGGGTGATCGATTGATATCACAGTCCGCTAGATGTCACTGTAAGCGCCGATACAGAGGGTAGTCATGTTAAACAAATAATTACGCCGGTAAGGGACCGTTCGCATATTACGTTATCACAATTTTGCCGATTTTTTAACCCCCCCCCCCCCCGTAGTTATTTTGGTCAAATATTGACGGGTTTTCCTTCTTTAAAGTCATAATCTGTAATCAATGGCCAGACCCCTTCTCAACTGATTACGTAATATGTGAACGGTCCCTAAGCAAAAAAAAATGACATGCGTTTTCGTTATGACATCCATCCATCTTGAAATAGCTGTCCTAGCACGCTATCATTCAGACTAAAAAAGACATAGACCAAGTGACGACGCCTGAGCCCAAATAGATAGGTAAATCGACTGATTGGATCTTGACATAGACCAAGTGACGACGCCTGAGCCCAAATAGATAGGTAAATCGACTGATTGGATCTTGAAAGTGTTCAACATGCGTTCGTGAATTCCTTACACATTAATGTTTAACAATCTGGCGCCCCTCCCTCCCAGAATGATATTTTTTCAGAAAATTTATAAAGCTCATTAAATCTTCCCATCGCCGCTAAATGTGGTTACATAACTGGCATCTCATTAATCGAGATTTTATAAAAAAATTAATGAAACGTGTACGATAAACGAACTGTATTCTTATCAAATCAAGGCCACCAGTCCTTCAATATTTCACAGATGATCCTAACAATGTGTTTCATTATTTTGTCCCATTTATTTTATTTTATTTAAATAACAAGATTTTTTAGTGGCTGTCCTTGGTGAAGAAATCATTAGGGAATGTTGACAAAAGTATCACATTTCTTTGACGTTAGGAAGAAAGACCTTTGTCGTAGGGTTTATGTCATCTAACAAATATAAAATTGGATGAGGTGACATTTTTTCTTATTCATGCGGTAATATCAAATGTTTTGCCGTAGCAAACTATTAACGCAAAATGTTAAAATTATAGTGAAATAAAAAGCATTTTTCGAATTGCAAATATACGAACAGAAGCTTATGGAGGAAAATACCGGAAACGGATGTTGGTAAACTATTAGCTGGTTACTACTAATTATCCCTATAATTGGTGTATAAATTCCAGATAAAGCTTCAAAACCACACAAAAAGAACACAAAGCCAGCCACGTGTTTCACAGGCTCTGTCTGTAAAAAAAGAGAGGTAGTGAAAATGGAAGTTGAAGCAGTATAAAATATATTATTGTGCATGGAAAAAGGCCATGTCAATTCCTGAAACGATTCGTCATGGTTCATCAGTGTTAAACTTTCACATTTTTAATTGAGGACTGTGAAATAGTTTCAAAGGCAAAATAAGACCTGTTTTACCGTATTTTATTTAAAAAATGACATCATTATGTAACACCCAATAAATATTCGGGTTAACAGTTTAGAATCAGCCTTCTTTGTTCTCTGTAAAAACGGAGTTTCACCTATTTTGAAAATAATTTTCGAGCAAGAACATTTGTTTCAATGTTTTGATTAAAAGATACCTTAAGAGTATTTTTTACTCAGCGCTTGATGCGAAGATGCCGACAGCTTGTTCATTCGATCAAAAATATACATTTTAAGAGTTTTAGGTTTACATAGGGTTATAAACTGATAACATTTAACACTCCTGTTGTAAGTGTTGTCTTATCTTTAAGAATAAAATAGACTTTTTTGATAGGTTCTTAAAGGGTAAAGTAAATTGTGAATCTATAATGGCGATCAGATCTGCATTTAGATATACGAAATTAAGTTTATTTTTACTCTAACATGATACGTATATGTAAACCTCAAGTGTCCTTATGTTACGGAACAAGAATTTATTTCAAAGTTTTAGCATAATGATAACAACAATAACAAGGACATATTTCAAGTTGAAAATCCAAAACTTTCTCAAAACGGTTAATTAATTTATTATTTACTCCGGTGAATAATAATAGCCAAGATAGATTTACGATTTTCCAAGAAAAGCGATTTAAGACAAATCATTTTTACTTTTGTCTGAAAGGAAAACGGTGACCCTTACATATCCATTGAAAATCGCACGATAACTTTTTTGTTATGGGGTGAGAGATAATTGTATCTTATATACCGTACAACATTTTTTCCGCGAGCGATTAACTTTCGAAAATTTAGAAAAAAGATTTATGCGAGGGACTTTTTTTAGCGAATCCAAGCTAGTCAAAAAATGCGATTGTCTTCGTTTCAAGATCTCCAGAAATATAATGTTAAATTTTCTTAACACAAGAAACTTTGCTCTATGGTAGAGGCTCAAGTTGGCCTTAAATTAAATTCGTGTATTGCTAAATTAGTTATATTTACCGAGTGACGCCGAGTGACGCCTCATTTCATTTGTATATTTACCTATAACATTTCACGACGATTTAATTTCGAGAATTGCACAATTTCACCGCAACTACGCGAAAATAAATCACTCTTGAAAAAAACGTTATACTGTATCCGATACTTTTTCAAAAAGGTTGATTAATTTACTCCGTCGAATACTAATAGTCGGATAGATTTACGATTTGCCAAAGAAATCGATTAAAGAAAACATATTTTGTTTTTCATGAAAGGAAAACGGTGACACTTTAGCTGAAAATCGTACGAGAATGTGTTTTTTATGTAGTGAAAGATGCTAATTGTATCTTAAATCTGGGCTTAAGGCAGCTTATATCAGCTTAACTCGACATAAATATATGCAAATTGGTATTAAAAATGTTTGTCTCTTTCGTGTATTCGAAATCGAAAGGAATTACAACATTTTATGCCAAGAGGTACTCAAATCATAAACATAACGACAACGAGGCGCATGTAGAGACGTATTTCTTTGCCGGTTTTTTCCAAGCTAACCTCTTTAAAACATATGCAAATCGGTACTCAAACGATCGTCTCATACGAAAATATCTTAACGTTGAGCCATTTTTCAATCAACCGCTACACACTTGGTTATCAATTTCAGGTATTTCTGTCTTCAAAAAGTATCTTCTTCTTAAAAAAGTATAAAATTACATTGCTAAAATATTACAGCCATGAAAGGTGAAACCCTGTACTTCTCAATTAAGTTAAACTAAGAACAAAGAAAGAAAACACAACATTTAAGGTCCGCACACATCCATAAACACCCGCAACCAGAGGGGTAACATATTCAATTGTTCATATTGAAATCGTAGTAATTTTAATAATCAATATTTTACACTTTATTTTCATGACAAATTATTTCTGTCTATACAATTATAAGCATGTTGGTATTTAAAATGTTTTCTTAAAATCAATTTAGGATCAATTATGTGCGTTCCAATGATAAACAGTATTTATATAAGAAAAATAAACAGGTATAAATATAACGAGACCAGCCGAGAAATAATTTTGTAACTTAATAATGGACTTTTATCAGCTAAACTGTTCAAACATATTCAAGTTGGTACGCACAATTATGTACATGACAAAGTTAAACGCTATTGAAATTATAAAACAAACTTGTACAACAATAAAAATGCGTATCGCGAAACGTATTTCCTTGTCGGGGCTTGCTTCACATAAACACTTCACAAATATATGAAATATAATTCTCAAAATGTTCTTTTCATTAAAAGTAAACGATCCATAGGAAAATTAATGTTAAAATTTGTTGAAATAAGAAAAAAAAATTGATTTAAAATATCAAAACGCATTGCGATATCTCTAACTTTAATTAATTTAAAAAAATCCGCTTGGGGCTTTGCCCTAAATGTCACATATTTTGTCTTTAAACTTGTGCGTTATGTCTTTATGTAACTCATCTAGGTTACTATTACTAGATTATGTAACGTACCTGTAGAATAAGAAACACAGGGTCTTTAGAATAACCAGAAGAACAATTGTTGAAATCATATTGAAATGAACATCTTTTTTTAAAACATTGATTTATATCCCGCCAAAATGTTCACAATCCGGAGCTGTTACTCAATCTGAAATTCTCAACTGACACAAATATCGGTTTTACTGTTAACTACTAACTACCCATTCATCTCATTTCGCTGATTCGTGCCAGTGACCCAGATATTCGTGAAACTGGGTCACTCTTGCCTAGATTCGTATTTTGGTATTCAGAGTTGCAGTAATTGTGTCATCTCTCTAATGCCTTCCTAACCTATTGTGAAGCACAAGTGGTGAGATAAAGTCGGGCAATCGAAATGTGAATCTGCACGTGCAACGGTTGTACACATTTAGCTTGTGTTTCGCGGTTAGAAGTTGTGATTTATGTGAATGAATTGATCACAAATAATATCGTTTTTTTTAAACGCACGCAGTTTACAACCGTCGTCTCCTCTCTTAACCTCTCCCCCATGGGTTATTGGGTTCTGCACCCAGTATAAGGACGAATCGCTTCACTTAGCATGACGCCATACCCCATACAAATGACAAATGACATCATTTAACACCCCCGATATTTACGTTATCAGTTTTTGACATTTTTTATCATATTCTTGGTAAAAGAAATGTCAATTTAGGTTTGATTTGGTCGTTTGCTTAAAGCTCGAACGAAGCTAACTTGCTTAATTGAATGTTTTTTTCGTACCACATTGCAGGCGCGTAGCCAGGGGGACATGGGGGAATGTCCCCCATTTGAGATCCAAAATGCTCTAAATTTGCACCATTTTAATTTATCTAAAAAAATTCTGCCGCTTTGCGGCCATTGCTTGGATGATATGCTCTTAAATGCTATAAATTTGCATAATTTTAAACCAATCTAAAAAATGTCCATTGCTTTAAAATTATCAAATGTTGTCCCCTCTTTCCAAAATCCTGGCTACGCGCCTGCCGCATTGCTTAACTTACTTTGGTGCCCCTCTCGCTTAGAGGCCGTTATCTATTTTCGCCAGGTCCCAGAGGGTGGCCTCTATCCGATTTTAGTATGCCCTCTTATATCGTTAGAGTGAAAGTTAGTAGTAGCTTGGACGTTTGATATTTAAATCTTGACCAGATGGCGCCTTTTTGAGTTAATCTTCTTTCGATTTCCAACCACTAAGGCATATTTAACGTGTACATGTCCATAAGAATTTTACATTGAAATATAAAAATGAGTCGCTTCTTCAGGCTGCTTTACTTAGTGCAGGTTCGCGTATAGAATCAGTAATATTGCGCATTGAAAAATATGAAAATGGAGGAGTGGCAATTGTATGTAAAATCAAAGGAGTTGTAGGCTTTCTATAAGACAAGCTTCCAGAACATGTAGAATATAAAGACATAAGTTTCCACAAGGCCGCTAAGTTCATTTTTTTTATATTATATATTTTTTATAATTCCTTACTCAGCTATCTATTTTGGTTAGCAAAAATCGGTGCACTAATCCGAACTTAACCTTCGCTCAGTTCATTTAACAAGCAGCAAGCAGATTTACTTTCGTTTTTCATACGATATCATAAGATCATTATTAGAAACATAATTATTGAAAGGACGAATGTCACTGATAAATAGTTGAATACAGTTTCCCGTGGTTGGGTGCAAGTGCACTAGAGCATAACGCGTCATGGTTTATAGTTTATGGGGTGAGGCTCGACACCGCACCTTTCTTTGGTTATTAACCAATTGAATAGGTCATTTGAATATAATTTCTCAAGGACAAAAAGTTATTTATGTCAACAACCTTTACGGAATATTTAGGAATCAGATAAGATTATTGCGATGGCAGGATTTGTGGTGCGGATTTAAAGAAAATTATGACACCTTTTTAAAGAATAAGACTAGCTTCATAAGGTCAAAAATTAAGAACAAGCCGAGGCTCAAATTCTTTGAATTAAAAAATAGATACACAAAATATGATAATAAGGCTCGAAAGTAGTTGATAAAAACGTGAGATTGTCCATGATAAAAGGTTAGCAAAGTCAGCAGATTGCATTACATTTTTATAGTGGTTGGCACCGTAGGATGCGATATTAGCCTTTCTTTCAAAAATAAATCTTCTTTTTTATGAATTCATATTTGAGTCTTCCTTTTGTTAATAAATTGCTTTAAAGTGCGCTTTGAAGTTTTTGAATTAAGAACAATTCGCGCGTGGCTTTAAAAAATGAAAACTAAGCACATAAATTCACACAATTTTGAGACTTTTAGATACTGTTTAGACAACAGGCTCATATGATTCAGTATTTTTTAATAAATTGGTCTATACAAAAACATCAACCTTATACTTACAGTGATAGAACTTCGAGAACTGGAATCTTTTCTATATTATAACGTTACTGCCTTGATAGTGACTTTGATATTGTGGAATGTGTCGATTAATTTAATGAGTTGTCGATTTCGGCATTAGTTTTTTAAATCAATTTTAACTTTTTGAGACTTACAAATACGGTCTGATATCGGTAGTTATATGGGATATTTGCGGACATGATAAAAATGATGATTCAAACTTAATCTCGTTTTGCTCTTACACTAAAACAATACAATTGTCATCATTATTGTCATCGGCTCCATTATCATGATCGTTATCAATATCATTTTTTTATCATGATGTCTTGTTGTATTGTTTGACCATAAATTACATCATGTGTAAAAAGAGATTTAAAAAAATATTGAAATTTTTTCGATCTGGGACCAAGAAAGAGATGGACGTTGTAAACGTTGTTGCTTTCGTACACTGATAATCGTTTTGTTTTCTAATATGATTATGATAAAAAGTTAAGAAGAAGTGCTATAATAATAATAATAATAATAAAATAATACATAGCATTTATATTGCGCATTTCCACTCAAAATGACTGCTCAATGCGCATTACATAGCAAGAACTTATTTACACATAAAACAGATATGCACTAACATGTTTAAAATACAAGTAATATTTCACACTCACACACCTAACATTAAAAGACAACACATAGTTTACAGCAACATTAAGATGAAAATAATTAAAGTTACTTATAAAAATAATATTAATAATAATGATAAAAAATTTGTAATTGATATAGCGTGTCTTTCCTTCAGCGGGGCCAAGCTCAAAAACATGCTAAAAAAATAGAGAGTTAACTTTTAGTATATAAATATGCCTATCAAAGCATTGCTAGCTGCTTTCATAATATGTATTCAACGAATTATGATACGCAGGATGTTTTTTCCTTTTCTAATTATGCAAATGTTGTTTGGTTGACAAGCTTACTCACCAGTGAAGCTTAATCGTGATCTAGTTATTTTTTAATATCATTATATGAAATTATAATTGTTATTATCCATGTCATTTGTATAGGATTATTCTAGTTGTTAAATTAAAATTATGTAGATAAAATGACTTCTTCAAAGAACAATCTTACTTAATGTTGTTGTTACCATTAATCTTTAATCTATGAAGGCTCATTCCACGAAACGTACGTGTCCATTCAGAGGGGATCTTTTTTTAAATTTGTACTAAAGAAAAATATATTCATCTATATTCAATGAATGCTAATAAACTCAACCATTTCTCCAGCTAAAAGAAGAATGTTTCTTTGTTTGGATACTGAAAACTGCTGTTTGCGTCAAGAAATTGAGGTTTATAACATTTTTATTATGTATTTATGAATGCTTTTTGAATTTCGAAAAACAAAAAATGAAAGCAATAAACAGTATGTGAATATTTTGTTCGTGTGTAAAAAAAATATAAACATGAGAGTTTTTAAAACTAAATTCGTTTTAATTTGTCCAACTCTTTTCTCATGAATGACGTCTCTTTGTCTTTGTATTGGTTATTTTATTAAAACTATAAACTACAACTTATTAAGATTACAGAAAATGAAGTGCATGCCTTGTAACCCTTAAACAAAATTATCTGATTGGTGACCACTTAATGTAAAATTGACCTACACTGGGTGCAAATATCGGCAAAATCAGTCTGCACTAAAACCGCACAATTTTTCCACAACCATTCTTCGTTAAACTTACACAACGCAACCGCCATTCACAAATGCAAGCTGTGAAAACGTACGACGGGGTCAATGACCTGAGGATTCAGGCTAGTGCATTAGATAGCGATTCCGTTTGTGTATCTTTGGCGTGATCGGTGACACGATCTTGTTGTAACTCGTTTTTTTACCTTCACTAATGGTGAATTGTTTAAATGAGTAGATGCACTTCTATCAATATTTATTTAAGACAATTTTCCTGTCATCGGAAGTGTTATATCTTCGGTTGTTTACGTAACCCCGTTCGAAGAAAATACGGTCAAAAAGTACGAATCCCAAAATAATGCACTTATTCTGATGATAACGGGAAAACTTCCTTGTTGAAAACGTACGTGTTTACCCACGCTGATAAGGGTTATATAGAAATAATACTATTTTTTCGGTCCATTCTTTGTCCATTAAAAAGTTCATGCGTACTATTTTTTATAATTTTTGTTTTTATGATAATGAAATGCACTTCTCTGATATCGCTAAGACTAAGTGCATTTTTAAGTATCCTGAGAACTTCAAAGACAATTATTCAAAACAACAAACTTAAGTGTTCTATTAAAGGAAAAAAATGGAACAGGTCGGTACGCAAGGATGCACCCGGAAGAAAAGAGACATGATTAATATAAGAGACTAGATCAAAAGAAAATACTAGGTACAAAATAAACTAAAGAATCAAAACAAAATAACAAAGTTCATATCATCTAATCAATCAAATCGAATCAAAATCAATCTGAACAAAGAGCACAAAAGTTTACAAATCACCCATACGATCTGGTGACATTATACATTAAATTTTATCAAACCTGTTTTTAATGTGGGGGTTTATGGTAAATTCAGAAACAAATTTAGGCAAAATTACGTTTGTAAAAAAAAACGGCGAGTAGATCCCTTCTTTGATCATGATTAATGTATACAGTAAACAAAAATTCATGTTCGTTTTTCTTAGGATTTTGTTAAAATCGCTTATCATTTTTTCATGTTTTACATTTACACAAAAACAACAACAGATTGGGATTTAACCTCATGCCATTAAATTATGATAGTATGTCATTGAGGTTTAGAAAAACTTTGATCACAAGTAAAGTGATGCGCCATGAAAAATGTTTGAAATATACGTTGAATGAAAAACAACAATTCAAGATAATTTGAAGTCAAGTTTCATATTCAAGGACACATGTCAATATGATTAGAAATATAATGAATACTCATGTAGCCTTTATAACTGAAAGCCGAGCCTTAATCAAAATGGCGGATTACACCGGAATTAACACTTTCTTAGTAAACGATAACATAATTGACATTATAATCCTTCTTGTTTTTAACCATTCAAAATGTTGTGGGTGGCTCAAATTTGTTTTTTTTACCATTGACTCACCTTTATTTTCACAAAATACCTATTCGTTTTCTTACCATAAATCTTTTGTAATTGAAAACAGAAAAACAGAAAAACAGAAAAACAAAATACTATCGTTTACTTTTTGCCCCAATGTTTCGACTGACTTGGCTTTCAGTTAAAAATACTAAGACTTCACCCAAAAGTTTCTCTTTGTGTTTTAATTTGATAATAGTTTAATAACGTTTTAATATATCTCTGTTGTAAAGGATAATATCTCTGTTGTCCTAATAATGAAATATATATAAATATATTGAGCTAAATAAATATTATATTATATAAAACACGATAACTTCAATTCTGTTACGTGACGTCATGCATACCCCCCCCCCCTGTTTACGGAGTTTAAAGAATCTGCCTCAGAAAGACTGCAATTTCATATTTATACACTTTATATCGCTTGATTTGCCGCGTGGGATCATGTCAAATGCATCAACATTTTTTTGGAGGTTATTTGGTTTTGTTGAAATGCGTAGCATATGAAGCAAACGGTCACGTGGCTCATGGTACAGTAATAACAAACAATTGTTGAAAGTCTCTTTGAGAAATATAAGAAACTGTAGATATAAAATGTGTTATATTTATGACAAAATATATATAATAAAATATATATTATAAAATATTAAATGCAATGTCCCTTTGTTTCTTTTCAAAATCAGCTTGAAAGTCAACTTATGTTTAATCATCTTTGGTATCATCCTTTTATAATTCCCAGGGATCTGAGAAAAAACAGGCGTGGTTTTATTGTACCTGTCGGGGTAATAACAATTGTAAAGCGCTTAGAGATTGAGTTGTACGGAAATAAGTGTTATATAAATGCAGTCATATTATTATCATAATCAACCTGTTTCAACACCAATATAATCATGTGTCAAAAAACTATGCAACTAATCGGAAGAAAAAGAGGGAGCAAAGTTTGAGCTATATTTGATGAGTTATTAAAGTTTTTTTGGGAATATACCTTCTTTCAAGTTTTGGAATCTTTATATTATCAACTTGACAAAAAGGAAACTATCAATAACATACATGAATGTTTATGTTCCAACAAAGGTTACGAAATCAGAAAAATACAAACAAATCAAAGCTATTAAATAGTAAAACCCGAATAATTAATGAAATTGAACAATGTGTTGCAAAATACAACATCAATTATCTAATTAAATTCAAAACGTTTAGGATTTTGCATCGCTGGTCCTACTATGCGAATTATTGATTAACACTGTTTTCCCTAAAGATCTTAAGTTTGCCTGTATATCGATTTTCCAATATTTTATGAATGAATGCGAAATAGAATAAGTTCCGGGTAACTATGTCGGTGAAGTTTGTTATGTAATTTAATCTGTAGATTATTGAAGAAATGCGACCATAGTTTAAGTCCAGATTTTGGAAGGTTAAAAAATATAACAACCAGAGAAGCTTGGGTTAGAAACCTGGGGTATTTTTACGTTATTAGGACTTAAAACTGTTGTCTAAAGAAATGCTGGGAAAGAACATTCCTCTTTGCCGTGTACAAATGTGTACAAACAATTATACCAACTTTTTCAGTCTTATATCGCTACTTATTAATTTGGGATACATTGCGAATACGATGAAAATGATGTAACACACTTAATCTCGTTTTGCTCTTACACTGAAAAAAATATAATTGTCATTCGTCGTCAGTATCTCCGTGATCGTCATCACATTTTTATCATGATATCTTGTGGTATTGTTTGATACGTTATGCCACGTGTAAACAAAAGAAGGATAATGTCCCCCCAAAAAACAACAAATTAAAAACATAACACGTTTCGGGGGGAAAACGAGGCATTCCAAAGCCTTTGGAAGTTTCAATTTAAAAAAAGAGAGGAATGTCCTTTCTTTCATACACTTATAATGCTGTCAACAACAATTCTACAAAGCATCAAATTTGCCGTAATTTGTAAGCACTATCCGTTTTTATTAGAGCACGTTCTTGTCATACAAACTTGTTTCTACTTAAGTGTGCTTTTAAAAGAATAAACAAATTTGAACAGGCCGCTACGCAACGGGTGCACCTGATGCACCCGGAAGAAAAGAGGCTTTTAATTCTTTAGTCTAATTTTTCTGCATAGTATTTCATTTTTAGCTAGCCTCTTATATCAATATTGTGTGTTTTCTTCCGGGTAGAAAAATAGACTAAAGAATCAAAACAAGATAACACGGTTCATATCATCTAGCCAATCAAATCAAACTATATCAGAGCACAAACGTTGCAAATCACCTAAAACAGCTGGTAACATTATCAAGTACATTCGAAGTTCATCAAACATGTTTTAAGTGTTTTTTCGTTTATTCAGAATCACTTTAGATAGTATTACGTTTGTAAAAAAAACGACGAGACGATATTTTAAAAAATAAATTTTTACTAATAAATATAATAAAAATAATAATTATATTTCATTTTTTCTCAGTAATTTGTTGAAATAGTTAGTGGCTATATTTATTTTGTGTATACACACAACAACAACAACAAATCAAGTTTTTAATCTCATGCCATTTCATTAAAATATCATGTCATTGAGATGTAGAAAACCTTTATCATAAGTAAAGTGATGCATCATGAACACGCACAAAAGTTAACCAAGATTTTCTCACCGGAAGTGCTTTTTGCTGACGGAAAATGGCAATAAATCACTTTTTATCTGACAATTACTTATACAAAATTTGCGATGTGGTCTTCGAGTATATACTGAATACTTGATGGCTGACTTTATCTACCCTAATTATTGCAAACAAGTTAGATATCGATGAATGAATATCGATCGAG
>JAUUEB010297351.1:0-12917 GCA_032362205.1 Clione limacina
ATGGCTATGCACCCAATCCTCCTACATGAGTAATACATTGCCTCACCTGTCGGTGCTATATACCTACTTGCCCCATCCCATCTTACCTCACGTACGCCCAAAATATTTAGCCTATACCTTTGCATCTCTTTGATGACCTGGCTGTCTTCCCAGTTTGGTACATGGTCTGTGTATTCCACAGACCACCCTTAACTGGTGCCTAGGGGAAGTTAGTGACCGAGTCGGATCAAAGGCTTCCTTTCGGGTTTGGCCTTTGCTCTCCATTTTAATTTGTTGGTGTTTCTGTAGCGGATCCTTTTTTACATGACGGGTTGCTAGCCCAGCTCACAACGATCCTCCTTCGTCTAAGGGGCGCCGGGCCTACGACCGATATCAAGCGGAGTTTCTCTCTCATCTTTGTTGGCCTTAAATATGTGGGCACGTGCCCTCTGAATAAAATATTTGTTTAGCCTAAATACTGCTGACGATGTCAAGTTTCTCATGTATATAGCCGATTTTCGTCATATTCAATCTTAGCTTTTGGTAATCTCTGGGTTATGAGCTGTATTCAAATCAGGCTTATCTTTAGCTATTTTGTTCCAAAATAACGTTATAAGAATATTTAAGTAACTTACTGCAGACACTATTTAACACATATTCTTTTTATCTATTGTGTAATATTCAACTAAAAGTTCAGATTGCAAAATCCTTTTCAGCATAGTTAAAGGGCGAATATTAATTATCAAGATTTTAGAATATTTAAAGCTATAAAAGAGAAAGGTTTGTTTTATTATTGAATTTCCCTCTCAAGTTTCATAAAACTACTTACGGTAAATCAACAAAATGGCTCAAGAAATACTTTGCTATAGAGAAGAAATACTTACATTAAATATTTACTATAACAATAAGTGTTAAGTGTCGTACTATGATAATGTCTGCTCTGTTCGTTCGCTTATACTCGAACGGAGCCTACTTCAGTTATACAACTTATTTTGCACACTTGTACTTTGTTAACAATTTGTTGCTGTCTTCGCCAAGGGAGCGCCCGCTTTCTGTTTTAAGGAGGTTATCTTTTATCTTGACTACTATCGTGACAGCTAACCACTTGATCGTAAAACCATATCATATGATAGTATATGTCGTTTTTACTTTAACTATATAACGGCGGCAATCTTGAATTCTGAGACTTCTAGTGTCCATCTTACTTGAGGTAAATGGCAGGTTAAAAAATATGAATTTGTGCTTTGAGCTAATACGTCTTGATCGCTATGAAATTTAAATAAACTAATCCACTTAGAGATTTTGACTAAACAGGTAAAAGAGTAGCTCATTTAAAGGTTTCTTTCTGTTTTCAGGATCCGGGACATACCAATGCCGTTAGATCTGAGCGAGGTGTTGAAAGCCCCGCTACCTCCTCGGTGGGTAAGAATTGCACAACGTATTGATATGGTAGAGGCTTTAAAACGTCATTCAAGAATTGAACATGCAGAACATACGGAGGCTTCTCGTCGTCAGTCAGTCTCAGAGGGGGTTATCCATATGTCTCAAAAATGGAAGGATTGATCTATGTGTCTAGAAAATAAAGAGACTGATGTATATGCCTCAAAATGGAAGGATTAATCAATATGCCTCAAAATAGAAGGATATACATATGTATCTATATGTGTCAAAAATGGAAGGATTGATCTATATGTCTCATAAATGGAAGAATGGATCTATGTGTCTCAAAAATCGAAGAATGGATCTATGTGTCTTAAAATGGAAGGATTAATCTATATGTTTCACATATTATGAAAGGATTGAAGGATTTATAAATTATTATGTTTCCAAAATATATTTTAATCGTATGTCTTGCTTGATACCCAAACTTTGGTGCATCTGTCAGCTTACTTTTACAGAGTTGATAAACCGCATGGGGCAAAACTTTACAAAAAAATATGCAAGTAAAATCGAATGCTATGTGATTCAATAGGTTGAGTGGGAGGATTGCCCATATGCCAAGTGTATCTTTACACAAATTTTGAAATGTATTGTTGTGTCGACATTTTCTTGATATATGGATTTCATTGATATTAAACATCCTTTATTGATTCTAAGTTTCTAATAAAATTTAAAATACTTTAAGACTATTGTTTGAATGTCTGTACTTGCAAGTGTTAAAAACAGATATTATGATGTATTCTATACAATATAGCGTTTTAGTTAATGATATTATTAGGTTAATAAGTTTTTGATGGTCATATTTGTTATTGTTATTCTGGATTGGTGGGAACATTCCTTACAATTTTATTTCGTTCATAGCTTTATAACGTTAATAGTTACGATTATACCTCAAAATAGACAATTGCAAGAAAAAGGTACATTAACACAGGTTTCGTATAAGATACAAGACTAGTTCGGGCACATTGAGTTGTTAGTCTTTTTTACTAATGAAGTAGCGTAATTTGAAGTTTTGGCAACTGCTTTCATTAAGGTCATACAAAAAATTTGAAAATAAAAATGTGAATTATCCGTGATTCATCTTATTGAGGGAACTGACCTTAAGTCCATACAAGTTTCGGACTTTCAGACGGTTCCTTTAATTCTTAATTAAGATACAAAATGATGAAAGGCGCAAAATCTCGGAATTTGGTATCCGTATAGTAAAAGTTAAGAATTCAGTGCGTAGCTGTGATGTTCAAAGGGCACAACTTTTAACAGACAAATTCATATTAGCTGATTTTTTCTCTATTTCAACAGAAAAGTAGTGGAATTTGACGTTTTAGCAACTGTTATTACAATTGAGGTCAAAAACACTTCAAATGAACGAAAAGTGTATTTAATGTTATTGGGGAACATGGCCAGATTTTTTAAGTAATATACCTAAAAATGTGTCTCCCATTTTGCACAAATCCAAATTTGCATACATCCAAAGTGGCTGTCATGAAAACTAGATGTGAAAAAAAAATTGGACACGTTCCTGGAACGAAGGATTAGAGAATGAAAATACTGTTTCAAATGGGTTGAGATGTTCTTTGAATCTATCTTCCATGCTACATGCCGTCTTCCCGTCTAATGTTTATGAAAGTCCATGATGGTCAAGCTGGCAGCGAAACGTTTAGGTGACTTGATTTTCTATGTCTCTGATTCTTATTCAATCTTTCTCTCATTCTCTTTCTCGTCAACCTGTTCTAAAGGCGTCTAAGCTCTGTATAATCTTAAACATGGTCAACCAAAGTTTTGGCGCAAAGCATTGGTCAACAAAATATGTTGAGCAAAAATGCGAGTGTGTAATAGTAGTACGCTAACGCAACATTCTGTCAACTGTAGGAATTGACTTTGTTCGAGCTTAAGAGAAAGAACAAAACAAACAAACACAAAAAGTCTGTACAGCTGTCATTTTATCTAAACATGTGTTTGCCGGGAACATTTTCATGAAAATGAGGTTTTGAGTAACATTTCCAACTTGTCCCATCTTGACTTAAAAGTGCATGAATAGGAATCTTGATTTTTTTTTTAAATATCGATTTGTTTTTTCGTCTTGAGAACTGAATTTATTCAAAGTAACAAGCTGTACGGTTGTGTAAATGTTGATGTCCGTACTTGAAACGGGTACCCATTTTAAAAACAATATAATAAGGTAATTATCTAGGGAAATGCGTGGAATTTATTAGAAGGTATTTGGGGGTATTGAAAGTTCAATGAGTTTTTAGCCTTCTAAGTTACTGAAACTTAGTATTATAATTTCACTGTTTTCTAGCACAACTTCTGATATCTTGACACAGATTGTCATAACTAGGTCTTATTATTGTGATTCGTATTATTCGTATATGACAGGAAATAAAGCGTCAAGGTTTATTTGGATAACATGTCATTAAATATTGGCTTTGCTCAATCACCGATCTTGTATCAAATAAACTGAGAGACAAATGTGGTCAAGTCAGTTATTCAAATCCGTACTGTTCCCAAAGATATCTTGAAATAAGGATAGAAAAGAAATGTCGATCTTAATGGGGTTTTTAATTTAAAAAGAGATAACACAAATACATATTATGTTATCAGGAACGAATATGACTTTAAATAGATCACGGGGGTTATTTGTTAAGAAAAAAAAGCATGTAAAATTAAGTCTTCATTTATTTGGAACTTCAATTACAATGAAAAATAGATTGATAACTAAATAAATGTGAACAAATGGAATGTTATCAAAAGTGTTCAATCTACGACAGCTCCGTTGATGGTTGTTGTTCCATGGATCAAAGAGCACAAAGCAGGCGCTGTTTCTTCATCAGAATCGTCAGTGATTTTGTCGGCAAGGCTTTTAAACCAGCTTTCATTTAAAACCTGAAAAAATGAGTATTGATGTTATTCATCAACAGCAACAAAACTTCACCAACTATAGCAGGTGTTAACCAAAATCTAAAACAAAAATTAAAGTTGCCATATTATAATCGACGAACCAATTGGATTCACTTTCAAAAAATATATTTCTAATTATGCAGCACAACGTGTTTACTGTGTATTGATGGTCCTAGAGCCATGTCGCTTTCCTATCGACTCGATGGCACCTTGTCCGATGGCACCTTGTCCGATGTATAACATACATACAAACAAATATACACCAATGGCGCCGTGTCGCTTGTTTACCTACTCGATGGCTCTTTGTCCGATGGCACCCTGACGCGGCACTGTACTGATTGACTAGTTCGCACATCATTAAGAGTAGAAGCCACTGTTGCATAAATCAAAGAGGCAAGCGAGTCATGCTAAACAAATCTGCCTTACACGTATGTGTGCATCGAACACGGGTAAACAAATTCTGTGGTCGACCAATCATATCACCAGGATCAAGAAGCACAGATGCTTAAGGAGAAAATAGAACTCTGATCTGTAACTCGCTATATCTTCTCAAGATACCCAAGTGGCGGATTTTTATTCAAAGTTACTCAAAAGGTGTTGAAGCATAAGTTAATATCTTCAATGTAAACTACTCTTTATCAGGAGTTTCATTTACCTATGAGATAGACTAACGCCGCTATCTGGGGCGCTGCTTCTGCCGCTGCTGCTGGTGCTATTGTTGTCATTGGCATTGGTGTACTGGCTGATATCGTTGTTGCCATCGGTGCTGCGTTTAGAGCTGCGATTACTACCATTGTTGCTTCTGTAGCGATAATTTAACGTGAGAATACAACAGAAAATCAATTAAAGACCTAAGCTAAACCAATGAAAACATTATTGCACATCGTTCATTTCTAACTTATCTCTTTTCTTGCCTTTCCGAAGAAAAGAAAACAGGTCTAATGTCTTTCCACAGATTCATTTGGACGTACTGTCTAAATTTTAAATAATGTTCCCGACAACGATGAGCCAAAGACAAAGTCTTTATGATTCAATTAGAAAAATATTTCTGACACACTGCCGTTACCATGCCAAAAGAATTAAAAAAAGAATCCTACTCGAATAACCTTAAAAAGTATGTATGTTGGTAATGGATAAGCTCAGAGTACTACGACAGATGCATACGCCGAAAGTCATTCAACAGATGTTTTACCTAAGTATTCATCGACATATTTATGGCCTTAGAATTCTACGACGATATATCATCTTAAAGTTATACGACAGATGTATAACCTCTCTTCTATTACAGATGTATAACCTCAAAGTTCTACGAACGATTTACAACCTCAAAGTTATACTACAGATGTATAACCTCGAAATTCTACGAGCGATTTATAACCTATAAATTATACGACATATGCATAATCTCAACGTTCTACGATAGATGCATAATCTCAACGTTCTACGACATATGTATAACCTCAAAGTTCTACGACACATGCATAATCTCAAAGTTCTACGACATATGTATAACCTCAAAGTTCTACGACACATGCATAATCTCAAAGTTCTACGACATATGTATAACGTCAAAGTTCTACGACACATGCATAGCCTCAAAATTCTACTACATATGTATAGCCTCAAAGATCTACGATAGATGCCTAGCCTCAAAGTTCTACGATAGATGCATAGCCTCAAAGTTCTACGATAGATGCATAACCTCAAAGATCTACGATAGATGCATAACCTCAAAGTTCTACGATAGATGCATAACCTCAAAGTTCTACGATAGATGTATAGCCTCAAAGATCTACGATAGATGCATAACCTCAAAGTTCTACGATAGATGCATAGCCTCAAAGATCTACGATAGATGCATAACCTCAAAGTTCTACGATATATGCATAACCTCAAAGTTCTACGATAGATGCATAACCTCAAAGTTCTACGATAGATGCATAGCCTCAAAGTTCTACGATAGATGCATAACCTCAAAGTTCTACAGGTGTATAACCTCATATTATATAGTTATATGACATATTTATAACCTCGATTGATTTAAGGTTCTTTTTTTCTTCATACTGTTGATTAAACAAAAAAACTACAAATGTTGCATTTTCAAATTAAAGAAAAACACATCCTGATTTCTACGATTCTAAATTTGTAGAAATCCTATGTAAATTACACTTTGTGCAGAACAGTTTTTCACTGACAACCAAATTAATCAAATAAACCGGTCATCTTAAGGTCCAGACATAAATCCATTGAACATATGGCCAATTAAAAACAGTTGACTTTGAAGCAAATCCAGATTCCCCTTTTTAAACATAATTGATAATCTTTAACATCATATCCAAACAATGTATTAAGCATGTGACATAACCAACAGTGAACAACAGTTCAACGAAAGTACACTAAATATTGCCTTGTGCTTTGTCCGCTTTTTGTTTCATTAACAACTTGAGTGTGTACCTTCTGAGATATACACATTGATACGACATTTTGGTTTATGGAATTTCGATTTTTATTAAAGTTGTCTTTTTTGCAAAAAATATCTTTTGAGCTAGTGGTATGACTAATATGTTGATTGCTATTCGTCATATTAGCATGTTGACGATGTATGAATTGGAATGAAAAAATGAGACTTTAAAGGAAGTAAGCACATTATCAGGTTCTGCAACGAAATATATTGAGGAAGCCCCAACTCGAACTTAATGATTTAATTGACTGCATATATAAACATTCCCAGGCAAGGGAGTAAGGGTACTCTTCATGAGTAAGAAAAAATAAAACTATCGAATACGATTTATTAACTTTATGCGTAGTTCTACAACTGCCATTGCCTGCAGCCAAAAAATGTGATATTCCACAGTTAAAAAGATGATTGTTTGTGTTGTCAGAATCACATCCTATGCTATTGTTTTTAAAAGGCTTTTGATACTTTTTATGGTAAAACAAAAAAACAGATTTGCTTGGTTGAAGAATGTTAGATCCTGCTCCTTTCTACATTGTCTACCAAAATTTATTTTATATCAAATATTAATTGTCTTCGATAAAATTGTGCCTAAAAACAATACCTGCTGACAAATCCTGCATCTTGGATATCACGAATGTAGCTGAAACCACGATCATGATCATTGAACTCCTTGCCTACACGTGACTCTGTCACGCCGTTTGTTTGGGTTTTCGTGGACTCTTTGCCATCTTTACTTTTGACTTGATCATTTGGTTTATTGCCATTTTGTTGAGTTTGACCATGCCGTCCTCTGAAAAGACATTGCGAACGTTTTGTCACAAATCATCAGTACGACATGGAAATATAATAAACAATGATATTGAAACTTTTATGTTCGGACAGACCTGACATAGTATTTTCTCACGTCGAAATAGACCAGTAAGTAAATGAATAGAAATTAGACTTAAATGAAAGTAAACAATATGTTTGACCTTGTATCAGAATATTCAACGTCTTTATGAATTTTCACAAACAACCAATATTATTCTAAGCACAAATAGTATTCCCGAAATACGGTCTGTCTTAATGTCACCTTAAACAAATTGTTCACCAAACAGTACTTATATCTTAACATGAAGTTCAATTAAAAAATCATAAAATTCAAGATGGCCTTATTACCTTTTTTCTGAAAACATTGTTGTTAATGAAATAGAAGAAATTACCAGATCTGTGTATTTCAAAGAGTCAAGAAATTTGTGCGGGGCGACAGGACATGAAGTTCAGTTGGTATTATTAAAACAGACAGTAGACTGGTTTAATAGGGTTTTTAAGGAATATTCATGATGGTTTGAACAAATAAATAGATATGTAATATAGGAGTGAGTAGAGTATATCCTACCTTGACGACCAGAACTCATACGCTAAGACGATGAGTGACAAACCAGCACCGATGACGATGACAAGGAAAACACCACCGATATTTTTGATACTGATTCCATCACTCTCATTCTCTAATGTTGGACATTCCTTTTTGTCCATTTGCCACCATTTTTGCTTCAACTCTTCTAGGGCACGCTCATTGATCAGTTTCAAGATGCTGTTTCAATAATATAAATAAGTTAAAGAAATACTACGCATAAAACATGAGAATTGTGATATCTAAGGTAAGAATTCAATTAGGTACTTCATTGTTGACGCCATTAACCTTGTCAATGATCTTTTTATCATGCATGCAAATCTACGCCACGGAGGGGGGGGGGTCGCAAAAGATCAAAATTTGTTACTTTATAATCATTATCATGGTTAAGATAAAGAGTTTAACATTCCTTAGAGGGATGAGTGCAACACTTATCAATCAGCTGTTAATTGAATAGATTTTTTCGTAGAAGAATCCAATATAAAGAAAAAAGATCGAAGTCTCACCTATTGGAGAGCTCACTTCTGAGTGTTGAACCTTCCTGAACAGCCAAAGCGTACGGTTTCCGTGAAAATTCTTCACCAACCTCCCACAGGTCACAATTAGTCAATCTTTGATATTTGTTGGTTGTTGCATCGGCTAAAAAGACAGATAAGGTCATTGGATATATTGGCAAAATAATTACCACTACACTGTTATCAATAGTTGTTTTATGTGGTTTTAGTCATGTTTTGTCTGTCTTAGAGTTAAATGTGTTTGTATTAGTTTGACTCATTTGACGGCTCAGCTGTGGCTTGATCATACATCACTCGTCATTCACCTGTTGTTGTTAATGAATGCTTTGTCAGTTAAACACTGGTTATATGACAAGAATTGGCCTCTAGTGGCCAAGGGTTTATTTCTCACTTAGCAGCAACCAAATATAGTCACTGACGTTCCTATGAGAAGAGATACTGGTATGGTATTGTCCTCATATTTGGTGGGAAGAAGTTTTATGCAGGTTGGGGTGATTCATAGTAGGAAGAATAACACAGAGCGGAGATCATACAGGAGGAGCAACCGAGCTGCAATGTCTTGGTGACTGTCTTTGATGAAGACATCCTAGAGAGGAGTATTTGGGATTAGTGTATGTATAAACATTCTGGCATCTATTGTATTTAAGACTACTTACAAATGAAAGCAAAATTCTTTGTGAGGACCCTCTTTACAGCTTCTTCTTTTGTATTAGGAAACTCTGACTTTTTCATAGTGTCCCATAACTTGGTGTACTTATCACTGACAGGGTAGTCCCAGACTGCTAGTTTAGCACGCTCCACGGCCGCTAGGCTGTCGTCAAGGCTCATATTTTTCCAAATTCTGCAAAGGATTTTTTGGGATGTGAGTTTATTTTCATCATAGTCTTTCATTTGAATATAGATTAAGTTAATATTTATTTTTACATTTTTGTATCAATAATTGTACTACAAGAACTTATGTCACAATTGTAAGAGGTGTAATACTTTGACATGATAAATAGGTACGAAATGTATAAACATCGCAAATATGTTTAGATCTAGTGCTACAAACATTACTACTATCATCAATGCTGAGCTTGAACTGTATTGCTTCTATCTTCTAAAAAGAACTGATGTTATCACATAGATCAAATTTTATATTATGTCTTGATTTGACTTGGTTGTGGAACATCTGTATTTGTTTTGTTTTTAAATTGTGGCTCTAGCCGTCTAAAAAAGAGTATCCTCTGAATCCAGATAGTGGCCTTCGTTTTGGGTCCGTGTTTTTGGTTGTCACTTCTATCTGACGTCATCAGAGTGAGTGGATGGCAAAGGAAACAATAAGACAAAACAAGTAAGCGTCGATGATCTTATAATATTCAAAGTAAGGACTGACACTGATATCGAAATATATAATGAACTCACTCATAAAATCTCTCCTCGATATGAGACATCCGGTTGAAGTAAATCATTGCGTTGCTACCGTTCATCGGAGCGTATTCAACTTTGAATTGGTTTGCCAAGTTGTCTAGTGACTCTATAGGTGTCTCCAGGCGGGATACTGTTGAGGATATAAATAAGAAGTAACTTAACGTAAAATATATGAAACTAAAAAGAGGAAAGATATCGAAGAGAAAATCTATACTTTCTTGGAACATTTTCCTAGCTGATTTCATAATAAGAGCTGACATATTATGTTGAAAATATTTGTAGATAGTCCACGTTCCAGGGGGTGATAACCGCACAAATGAGGTTTTTATTCAAATAAGTATTATTCTAAGCATCTATTTCTGAACATGTCAGTGTTTATGCTATCATTACCTGTAAGGAAGGCAGCAAGGTTTGCAGTGTATGTTGCAATAATAATAAATCCAAATAACCACCATGTTGCAGCAATAAGTCTTCCTGATAGGGCTTTGGGTGTCTCCCCACCACCTGAAAAATTACAAAATGCTATGATGTGTCATGTTTGAAAACAATTAAAAAAACATTTTTATTAATTTTAGATTTAGATATATTGAGCCAAAAGGGAAAAAAATGATCTCAAAATATTGACAGGCCCGAGAATTTTTTAAATATGGTAGTTCAGATATAAGCCATCTCAATGGAGCCGGTATCAAACTGTGTCGAATTGAAATCAAGTTGGGAAAGACATATGATTAAAAAATAATTATTTTAACAGTTTCTAAACATGAATCGAGCACACTAGTGAGCAAATATAAAACGGGATTGATTTTTTAAATAAGGTGATTTTCTCACTTGTACATCAACACATGATAATTCAAAAAGAAATACGCAGAGCATGGCCAGTGATAATAATGTCTTGCCATTAAACGTGTGATCATAAAATCAGGTATATACATGGTATTAACAATATAATCTAAATAACTCACCTTGGGGCGTCAATGACATCATGCAGAACCATAAACCTTCTTTAAGAGTAAACACCCTGGGCTCTGTTTCACCATCATCAGTGTTCCATTGACTTTTTCTATTTTGATAGCTGACGATAAAAAAAATTATATTTCCGATTTTTTTTAATAGAAAACAAATACATGTTGTTATTTCATATTTGCTTCTCATTTTATATTCTCTGTAACTTCCCTGGCATATTTATTTAGTTTTTTAGCAGTATTATGACGTTAAATGTTAAAGAATACCTGCGATTCAAGTGATTGGAATGACCTGGCATCAAAAGATCGAAGGAAACAAATAAATCAATGAAAATATTTGTACAATGTTTATATCAAAGGAGGATATATATATGCTCTTTTCAGCTTGGTTTATATTGGGTTTTTACCTGAAGGGGCTAAGCCTGTCAAAGACGAAGATAAGACAACTGAAGAGGAAAAATGCCCCGATAATACAACCCCAGACTTCCCCGTCCAGAACACTGAGGAACTTAACCAGAGAGTATTCAAACTGAGGCTTCTTCATCAAAATGGTCAGTCCGACTAGATCATAGAACGGTACAGTGAAGTCAATGACATTCTCTCGCTCAGCCATCACTGAAATAGGGCCAACAGCAATGTCTGCTCTCTGAAAACACAATCACATATTTGGTCAGCCATTTTGTATTATATGGTACAAGAAAGAAATATTTTTGTCTCCAAAAATGAAATATGTTTACTTTTTTTCCAAAGTAAAAAAATATGTCTTAATCCTAAGTTAAAAATAGGTTTTTACCTAAAGTACGAACTATTTTTGTAACCAAAGCAAGAAATTATTTGTATACAAAGTAAGAAATATTTTGTACTCAAATTAATTATTAATAATAATTATTAATAATAATTTTCAAAGTAAGAAATATTTTTGTACTCAAATTAATAAATTATGTGTATTTAAAGTAAGAAATAATTTTTGTATCCTAAGTGAGAAATATCTTTGTGCCCAAACTAAGAAATGTGTTTGTTACCAAAGTAAAAAACAACTTTGTTTCCAATACACACATTTTCCATCAGTTCCAGCATGGCTCCCGACCAGTTGCCGTCTTCGTCCATTGAGCCCACAATCTCAACATCATAGATTTCATAGTCAAAGCCCATGTCTTTGGCTATTTTCTTCAGCAGATCAATACAATAACCAGAGTACACGGGTTGACCAGTTTTGTTTTCCTTCCTGTACACAAATGGTGGTATCTGTTGAATTTCATATAGATATTCTTCATAATATGAATCATATAATACATATTTTATTAATGCATATCTGTAGTCTGTTGTTTGTGTACTATCAAACAATGTTGAAAAAACACTGAATGCTATTTTGTTGTCCATGTCCGAGTTTGGAAATTTATTTTGAAAGTTCTTTATTGGAGCTAATGCTACCAATCTTCTCTTACGAGAATAAAGGATGTACTGATAAGGGTTTAACGTGAGAAATTCTCGAGCGAGAAATGCATCGAGCAATTGGGTATTTCTCGAGATCGAGAAACTCGAGAAATCGGGTTCGGGAAACTTGAAATCGGGAAAAAATAAATATGTAGCAAAAAATGAAAAAAATGTAAACCACTGCTCTTGTGTCATCATCATTTAGGGAATTCCGTGATCGGAAAACACAACGTTTGTCAAATCAGCACTATTTTCCCTAAAGGTACCGGTATGTCGTTTGTTTATGCCTAATGCCTATGCTGACCGAAGAGACTGAACAACAATAACATCAACTCCAACGTCAAGTACTGAGAACAAGTACCATATAAGTAAACTATGAACCTGTTATTAACTATTGTAATGCCTTGTTACTAGTTGATCTATCA
>JAUUEB010297462.1:0-12916 GCA_032362205.1 Clione limacina
CTGAAATATTGCACACAGGCTCTTCTAAGGACCTTCTAAAAATATTTTTCTAATTTTATTGAAAAATATGTTTACAGAGTTATGTACTTGTGTCTGATGTGCATGGTTGTACTCGCTACGAGTACTAATTTTTCTAGTCTTTTTTCTATTCTCAGTGGTTGAAAAACATGAAGAACTTTTGGTCAACTACAAAAAGAATCAGATCCAAGTAAGTCCATATTACATTCTATCGACAGTCCTGTCTTATTTGTCCCACACTAAACAATCAAATTAAATTCATTAATAAGGGATCTCTCTTTTATACAACATACAAAATTTGACCTAAATAGACCTACCTTCCCCCTTGTTACTGTAAAGAGAGTATGAAATTCCCTGACTAAATAGTCACGGTTATTTAATCTAAAATAAAGAACAATCTCAAGAATTAACAAGCCCTAATGTGTATTACAAACAATATATATAAACTTCAATACATATATAACATTTTATAAAGCAACTTAACTACATACATAGGCAAAGTCCATAGTAGGACAGGTTAATTCTGAAAGTTCTTGTCAACACAATTAAGGCTCTCCAACACGGATACACTCATTGAGACTCCCAACAATCGTGTGTCATGTCCAGACAGGACGGAAAATCATGTGTTAACTAGCCAAGCCAACACATGCTGTAATAGCACACATGAGTTCGCTCATAGCCTGATAAGTCAAACAAAGTCACAATGTAGTCACACTATTGGAAAAACATTTATTCCATTTAGCACTAAAAAACTTCCAGACCTTGAATACGACTTTTTTAAAACAGATGTATTTTTTAATTTTATTCACTTATAGCAAATTCGCTTTTAACAAATAATCAGTTATTACAAACAAAGTAAAAACTACTTTAATATATACCTCTTTGTATCATTGAAATAAATTTATTATATTTAACTGTGATTTCAAAGAAATCGCTTATAGCAAACAAGAATTAAAGAAACGGTTGAGCAATCCAAGAAAAGGAATCAGTTTGAAAACTAAAACTATTTCGTGAAGCATGACAGATGTTTCAAAATCTTGTGATACAAAGATGTAGACAAGGGTTAATTAAAATGAACTCAGTTATAACGAACATTTCTATGTTCCCCAAGCAATTTGTTATAAGTGAATTCACCTGTATACAGTTATATCTTTTAAATCTGATACCATTTGTTCCTTGATTAATTTTTTCAGAATATCGAAGCAGTCTGATAAGCAGATTATGACATCAAAGCAACTTTGGCACCTTTAAATTATTTTTTTAGACTTGTCAGGGGTGTAACTTTAAAAAAAAACTTTGAAAAAAAAAAATTTCATTTAGATTGTTCATATTATATATGCTCTTTTATTTTCAACTCAGATTATTGTGCATGAAATAAGAAATGATAAACTTATAGATTTTAGAATGTATCAAATATAGACCAAGAATTTTCCATTCCTGCAAAGTCTGACAGTGTGTTAAGAAGTTAGAGTTTGAGAGGTCTCAGTTTTTATTTTCACATTATACACTCATTTATAATATGACTATTGAAAACAGAAGAATATGCTAGCAATTGTAAAAAGTTAATTCTTATCTTATTGTCTACCACATTAAAGTGATTGACTATGTAAACTAATGGAGAAGGGTATATTTTAGTCCTCACATTTTCTTCAAACAGCAAGATATTTTTTATTCAATTCTTGAAAGTAAAACAATTGGTTTTGTAAATTATTGCACTTGTTATCTTTTTCTCTGAAATTCAGCATAAAGACCTTGTGGCAAAATTTAATGACAGAGGAGCCCAAATTAAGAAGGCTAAGGAAGGTAAGCATATCTGCTTCTTTTTACAAGGACCAAGGTGACAGAATGAGGTAAAGATTTAGCTGCTGCTAGGGTTCATTGTGGATTAAAGAGTAGAGAGATCTGCACTAGGTTCTAACAGTCTGTGCAACTTAACTCAAAACAAAAGGTTTAATTTACAGAATCTGTGTTATACTCTTTATGCTCTGAGAAGTCTTGTACTTTAAAGGCAATAATTGTTAAGCTGAACTTCACTAAAATCAAAGGCTGAAAATCCACATTCACACTTGCAACATCAAGTCAGGCGGTGGTTTGGTATAAATCAACTTTTTTACTGATATACTTCAGGTATCTGTCTTTCTAGGGTACACTTAACATTCAATGGGGCTTTTTAGCCACATCAATAAGTGGTTTAATATTTGAGCTAATTCAAGATCTGGAGCTAGTGCACATGGACAGCCTTTAGAGGCATTGAATTAACATGTCATGGAGGACTGTTTGTTATATTACTGAAATGCATGCTTGCTCTGAATGAGAAGGCAAAGGGGAGACTTGCAGTTGCATAGTATAGTGATCTGTTCCAACATAATGAATTATTCCTTAATTCATTGTAAAGGTAGCAAGCAGGCCGCAAGCGGGTTGTTACCATATTGCGCATGTAAAACAAGTGTAATTGTTTGAAAATACAGAAACTAATATTTAAACAATTATTTAAGCATAATTTCCTGAATCACTTTGATGTTAGCAATTCTCCCACAAAGATCATCTTTCCTTGAATGTTTTGTAGAGATGCATGAAGTTGTTTTTGCAGTATATGAACATGGTTGTATATTTTCTTAATACATTCTATACATTATGTTTCTGTAACATATAGTACATCTGTTGTCTTCATCAGTGCTTGGTCCGGTCTCCAATGAGTATAAAGCTCTTCTTGAGAAATATGACATAGCTATGAGATGCCAGTATGCTGCTGAAAACTATGCCTCAAAGGTCTGATATTTACTGTTAAATACTAAGATTAGGTGCGTGGAATTACCCAAATGTACATCATTCTTACATAGAAAACTATGTCTTTGAAAAGTTAGTTTGCGCAAAAGGTAAATGTTAACTCAACTTTTTGAACATTAATAACATTGTTTTTAAACAGCGGCGTCAAGGTTACTTTAACAGAGAGACCCAACATGTCAGGGGGTTATAAGACACTGGTACCCACTGACATCTGAGCTTGGTAAGGAACTTGCACCACAAATGATCCCATGTATAACTGAGATAGTTTTGAGTGAATGTCCTTTTCCAAGACGTCCCATGTGGTAACGAGATCTTACATTGATTAAACCTGGTTTACCTCCCAGGAATTGAACCTGTGTTGTCTGTGTCTTACTAAGACATGCTGATCATCCTACCACTCTGATACTTAAATGAAAAATAATCTTGCAACTGTACTATATCTGCAATCATTTGTCTGCATTAAATGCAGAATATTCTGTACCGTAGGCTCAACAGTGCAAATCTTTACTGTAAATAACAAAAGATAGGTCAAGATGAGAATTAATAAAGCGTGCTGTTAGTTTGTTTCATTCCATCAATAACAATTTTACAGTCTTTTGTGTCAATCACAACCTAAACTTGATAATAGTTGTAATGTCTGTTGCTATTAATATAAAACAATATTGCACTGACAATGGTGTTAAATGAGAGATCAAAAAAAGTTGAGACTCAAATATATCTGTACAAGTTTAAATCAAGGTAGAGAATAAGTTATATCATATGTTCATATAAGTCAACTAATCTAATTTTCTTTTAGATAAATTGATTCATATGTAATATTATAACAAGCCAAAGATTGTTGCCTTTTTCTTTTCATTACACATTAAATGTTCTTTTTCAGTTAAATACCAAGAACAAAGTCCTACAACGTCAAAGCCAGGCAATGATGGGGAAGATATCTGCAGCAACCCTTGTTGAAATAAATATTGATGAACCTGAAGAAGCAACTTCTGAAGAAAACGAATATTTGGAAAAGCTGAATCAACAAATTCTAGGTGAAATTGCAAGTGTTTCTGTATCCTGTGTATAAACATTGTGTGCATATTATACTGTGTATTTTTGTATTTGCCTTATTACTAAATATTGATTGTATTTCATTAAGATATTGTGATGTTTTGTTTTTGAATTTCTAATAATATTTTGTTACTTGCAAGTCAAACTCTTAAATGTGATGAGGATAGAAATGTTGTGCTTCGAAGCAGAAAATGCGCCTGTACTGCAACCATGAAATGTAGCCTATGTGAACCATACATATAAAAGGAGACTTCTAGAATAGCACAGGTAAAAGGGGACATGTCTCCCTGGCTATATGCCAGTTCATACAGATGAAACATAGACCATGTCAATAGGTGTGAGAAATCTTTTTCTTTCCAGTGTTTTGTAAAGCAGACTTGTTTTTGTCTTAAAGAGATTCATTTTTATTTCATTTTCAGAACTGGAAGAAGAGAAAAGTTCATTAAGTGCCCGGGTGAAAGAGCTCAATGAAGACTTCAATATTGAGAAAGAGAGAACAAGTGAACTTAAAGGAAAGGTATGTACAGCAGTAGATACGGGTTTCGACAAACCTATCGGGACCAGCAATTTGTTTTGTTGAATACAAGTTTTTGTATAGGTATCATAAGAAAAATATTGCGATTTACCAGAATGATAAACCCATTTACATCAGCTTGAAATAATATATTTCATGGTTATTTTCACTTTGAGATATAGGTGTTGAATTCTAAATCCAACTATTTTTGTCTCATTTTAAAACTGTTTTGCTATTTCCCTGTCTTTTTGTATCCTTTTTGCCTTTCAGAAGTAATTTCAATGATATTTTGGGAACACTTTTTCGTTGAACTTAAACTGACAAGATTTGTTGTTCATTTAAAAGAAACATCTTTACTATTGTTTATTAAGGAAAAAACAGGGATTTACAGTTATTTCGTTGAAAGGAAATTTTCATTAAAGTGAATTTCGTTGAAAGGAAATTTTCATTTAAGTGAATTTCGTTGAATACTGTATCTACTGTGTAATTGTTTATTCTTTCCTCCATGTTTTAAGCTGTTTGTAAATCTTGATTGAGAAAGTTTTTTTTTAATAAAGCTAGATATCACATTGTCTTCAAAGCACTGTCACTTTCTACCGTCAGCACCCTTGTGTCATCTGTGTTATATGATGTTGATATAAATTTTGGTTATAATATATTACTATGATTTCATTTGGCGTATTAATGACAATTTTTAAGACTTTTTTCAGCTCAGAATTGTAAATTTCAATAAATAAATAAAATAGAGATAAACATACTGGGGTAAAGAATGATATTCAGTGGTTGATATTCTTTTTTTCAAACTGTTTGATAATTCCATTGCTAGTGTGGAACAACATAAGTCAAAAAGACAGTGCTAAAAATATATAAACATTATTTTATTGAAATAATTGTTTGACCTTAACTTTACAGGAACCATTTTAATAACAAATATACTGAAAAACTTACTTGATGCTTGATATAATCCTAGATTGAGACTTACAAGCAAGAACTTCACCAATCAAAGACTACATTGGCCAAACAGGAGAAATCATTGATACTGTTAGCCAAGACTTCGGAAGCTGCTTTTGAGGAACATGCATCCCTCATGAAGGATTATGAAACGGAAATTTTAGAGAGATCAACCGCTGAGAAAGTTGCAACAAATGTGAGTCGTTGTTTTCCTTGTTGTTAGATTAGGTGTTTTACCTGTGATATTTAATCTCATATATTAAGCTAGTCATGTGCCTTACTTGATGCATGCAATTTCAAATGTTTAAATGTTTTTGTAAATTATGGACCTTTTTATTGAGGCCTGCAAACAAATATAAAAGAATTGAATATTCCAAACCAAAAATGAATAGTACAAATTATATTAATTTAAAAAGAGAGAAAAGTAAAGGTTGTTGAACAACACAGTAATAGCAATGTGTTATGTGTAAGTAACATGCAATGTTATGTCTCCCACAGTTATATGCTGAGCGTGAAGCAGCCCGACGACAAAGTGCAATGTTGATGGCACCAGTGGCTGGTAATGAGCGATTGATGAAAGCTCTAATAGAAGTAGAGGAGCTGACCACCAGCTTGGAGAAACTGAAGTCAGAGAAAGAAGAAGAGGTATTGTAAATATGACTTAATTTTGAAACTTGTTGATGGTATAAGGTGATAGATGGCAACATAATCATACGGGTTGTTATGTTATTTGCTCATTACAACAAACGTATTTTTAAAATGACATATAGTGGACATCTTAAAACTGGGACACATTAGGTATTTACAAAAGTAGATTTACTTTTCTGTCATTTGTACAACATATACCATCAATGACCTACCTTGTTATTGTTCTGGTGTGATTGATAGACTTACCGATATGTTTTATTTGTACTACTACACCCCTTGATTTATTGCCCCTACATAATTGAATACTGGGGTTATTTTATTGCTTTTATTCTGGTAAGGTTTTGCTAATTATTATAGAGAATTAAAAGAAAGCAAATAGGTACTTTCTATCTATTTGGTACATATGAAACAGTTGAGCATCACTTGTTCCACTGCACAAAGCTGAGAGACCTTAGGGACCTGCTTGTACCCAAAACCCCAGACAATGAAAACTGTCTCTACATCAACACATTATAACTACAAAAACATCAGAGTATCACTTATTGGCACTGCGAGTCAGTAAAGGAAAACGCTAAATGACAGCAATCAAAGACAAGGCTGTAAGTAGGATCTGTTGCAATTTGCTAAAAAATAGAAAATAGTCTTGTCTGAAAAAGTTAATGTTTTGAAAGCTTAAAGAGCATTGTTTGTTAGTGAAGATGTTTATGTTCAAGAGAAACAATTTTAATTTTGTCAACAATTAAAGGATGAAGAATTGATTTTGCTTTTTTAAAGGAGAAATCTGTTGACTTTTTAAAAGTTGCACATATGCGGATGATTTACCAAAAAGGGAAGATGACATGATGACACATTAACAAACCAATTGATTGGGATTGATGTGATGTCACAATGTCTAGCTTTTGTTTCCAAGAATTACCTTTGAATATGACAGTGCTACGCTGAAAAAAATATCTATTAATAGACTTTAATCGATTCTTTATTTCTTTTGCTTTCATGCTTTAAACCTGTTGGTTTGAGATTTGAGATCATTAAAAAGAATAATTGATTAAGCAATGATTGTTGAAAATATGTTTCCTCTTTATTTCTTTATGTCATTCCTGTATGTTAATTTCTTCAATCTATTTTTGATAGGTCTATGCATTGAATGAGGAGCTTTCAGTGGTGAAAAGAGAAACAAATGTGGATTCTTTAGAGTCAGAGATTGCGCAGTTATCAAGTGAATGTGTTTCTCTTCAAAAAAGATTGGTAGATTCTGAGAAAAACACAGAGGAGATGCGCTCTCAATATACTTCTGTTGTCAGTAAATGTATGTTGTTTAAAAGTATATAACAATAACTATCATGTAACAGCATGCCCCTTAGAAGCAAAGTAAAACAGCCGTTTGGCATTGTGTGCTGTTAAGTGATTGTTTGCAGAATCGAAGGAAATCTTTTTTAAAGTGTGCATTAAACAAAGTCGTGGACAGTTAGACAGTAGACTTCTACTGTTGTGTGTTTTTTACTTCATGTTTTGCTTCTTATTTTACCCCAGTGTTAAGAATTTGTTTGATTAAATTCTGTTAAGAAATTGTTTGATTAAATTCAAGTTTTATTGTATGCTGCCAAGAAGCTAAAGATAGAAGGATTTGATTTGCATGAATCAAGCATACGTTATTGACACTTTTAGCTGTTACTAGTCAACCAAAAGGGGAAATCAAGGCAGAGTCTTTTATCTTACCAAATTAAAAAAACAACCACTAAGAGATTGCTTTTTTACACATGCTATTGTCCTATGAACACTAGTTTGGATATGATTAAATGTTGTCTCAGCAGGAAGTCTCAGGGATTCTTCGGTATGTTGCCCTTGGCAAAGTACACCTTAAGTATGCTTCAGTTTTAACTTAATCTTGTTTCTTAATCCAGGCAATTTCCTTTTGATTTAAGTAGAATCTTTAGTCTCAGGAGTATAACATATTGTGCTGCTAGACAAAATAGGCTTTCAAACGTATGTAAAGTGATGACTAATTTTTCACTAACAAATGTACTCTTTTATTTCAAATATTAATTGTTATACATTATACCAGATTTTTCTGTCCACTGTGCAACTTTCTAGATGAGACAGTCTCACATCACCTTTTTCTTTTGTCTTGCTTTAAATGATCTCAGAACCACCTCCCACATTTACCAAATTTTGAAAATACTTTGTATTCAGACAAAGCACAACTTCTGAAAACTTTCTAATTGTTTTCCTTGCCATCAAGTCTAAGGGCCCAGACAAAGGCTCATATGGCTACTTGATCAGCAAGTGTTTCAAGATATTGAATAAATATACTCTCTGTTGAAAGTGAAACTAGAAATGAGCAGTTGCCATTTTATTTTTATAGCTTACAGTCTATCTGATTTATTTATCTTTAAAATATGTTGTTGTCAAGCATCTGTATTTTTATCAATTCACAGATGCTGACCTTGAACAGAAATATGAGATGGCATTAAAGTGTCCCATGCCCCCTCCACCTCCTCCTCCACCACCACCACCCCCAATGCCAAAGACAGGAGGGTAAGTATTGTTTTAAATTCTCAGGGACAAGTTTGAAAGAACAATTTCTCCATAAAATACTAAGATCCAAAAAGCTGTCATGAAATGTTTTTAGAAGTCTGGGCTTAAACTTTTGAGTTGTAATCATGCACAAGAACAGACAAATGATTGTCTTTGTCACACTTGTCATGATTTTCAACATCAATTCACTGTTTTAAACTTTACATCATGCACGGGCAATATTTCCTAAATACACTTGCATAAAAGGTCTATAGAATGCTCCAAAATCTTGATAAATGTAGAAACAGGATGGAAAGAAAACTTTGATTATACCGACCGACAGCAGTAGTTCAGTTGCTTTGATGATTGTTTACCTTACAACTTTTGTGAAAAAATTATATTTGAGCGATTATTTTAATTTGTTCTCAATTGTTTGTTGCCTTGGTAAACACACCAAATACAAACTCATTACAATTTTGAGATAGATTAAGCTCATCGACTTTTCTACAGCGCCCAAAATATAATAATAATGTAATATACATTTATTCAGGTTTCTTTCAAGGCTTGGTGGTAAAAGTAGTAAAAAGAAACACATGGAAACTATCAAGAAACAATGTAAGTTTCTATATATAACATTTATTATCTTAGTTTTGTATAAATATATGTGAGGCATGTTAACAGCTATAGCACAGAAAAAGTGAAAGGTCAGAAATAGGTTTTGGTTTGGGTTTGACTTTTGTTCTTTTACTTTCATTTAAAACATGGATGGTAAAGCTCATTACAAAATTATCATATAAATTTGTTTGAAGCTTAAAATTAATATTCTTATAACATAGTATAACGAGTGCCGGGTTAGGAAAGAATTATGTCCTTACATAGGTAAATAATTTGTGTCTTTTCTATTCTATCTAAATTTAAGAAATTAGCTGAGAAACATTTTTACAAATTTTGAACATTACCTTATTTTAATGAAAATACGTAAGTATTTCTGATAAAACGTACCTTAGCTTATCCAACCTTTTCACTCTCATTTTAATTGACTAACAACACCATTTCTGAATTTCATATAAGAGTTGTCTAGGAAATTATCCTCTCTTTATCAACCTTCTTTATAACAAATTAACCTCTACTTTTGACAGTGGCCAATTCGGGTGCTGACCAAAACAAAGGTTACTCAAAAGCTGTGGATGAAATGATGGAAAGAATTAAAAAAGGCAACACAGGATTGAGACCTACATTGAAAAACAGATCGGTAAAGTATTTTAGAGCTTTATTGTTTCTTTGTTGAAGGACCATTATATAAACTTTTAACAGGATAAAAGAAAAATATAGAGAAGTGATTTAAAAATTTTGTGATTCTTGCTTATCTTGTTATCTGTCTTGTTAAATGTAAAAAGAACTTTATTGACAAGAAAAGACATTACAGTATACTCTGTTTATATGAAGCGCTTAGGACTGACCAAGTTGCTTCGAATTATCGATAGGTGTATTATGAATTACTTAAACAAAGAAGAAGAAAAAAGGGACTTCTAAAATTAGCATTTTCTTTTTTACTCTTCGCTTATTATGCAGCTGATAAAAATTGTTAACTCAGAAGTAATGCATAAGTTCTTTTTTTTTTAAGTTTCCGTTCGTATCTCAGTCTTTATTGCTCGCTTTTTATGATTAATATAAGTGAAAATTGATTATTCATATTAACCGAGTTTGTGTTATCCGGACTCTACAGTATATAGGTCTTATCTTTTTCAAAACTCAGACCAACTACATCATGGTACAGTCAAATACACACAACAAACAAGCACACATTTGAACACAAATTCATGCAGCTTGAAAAAGATAAGACTTATATACAGTAAAGTTCGGATAATACAAATTTGTGTTCAAATGTGTGCTTGTTTGTTGTATGTATTTGACTGTACCATGATGTAGTTGGTCTGAGTTTTGTCTCCCTGAGAAGAGATATACTTACAAGGTTTGATTCCTGGGAGGTAAACCGGGTTTAATCTGTGTGCAGATTCTCTTTACCACATGGGACTTGTTACTTTTTGTTGTGCTTGAAACTATGTGTTGCCAACTTCTATTTTCCAGTCCCATTACAATTTGTAGGACAAATATTGGCAGTGGTTGACTGTATGTGGTATTTTTATTAATGATAATTTTGTTCAGAGTGTATACAGCATTTGGGATTCTAGGAAAGAGTTGTGTTAACAAATATTGATCTTGCATATGAATCAAAGATGTATGTGCATAAAGTTTGTTCGGTATGTTATGTGGTGAATGATATTTTTCAACAATGTTACATTAAGTGGTTTAGTTTCTTTAATTTCAGTATTCTTAACCTTTTCTTATTGTTGATTTTTTTTTAAATCATATTATGCACAATAATTGTGCCTTTTTGCTTCACAAGTCAATGAAAAATGAAAAAATTAATAATGATACCCATCAGAAACCACGAAGAGGAAGCTCAGGGGTAAGAAAGTGATTTTTTAGAATTCATGCATCCAGCACTTTTGACCAAAATAAAGAAGGGCAGTTATATTTGAAGCATTTGTTGAGAAGTCTTAAGAGATCACATCTGTACAAAAATGTTGTGATATGAATTTCTTTTCATCTTCTTCTGATTATAAAGTTCTTACATGGGATTGAGTTTTTTCCTAAGATTTTTCTATGTTTTTTAATGTAACAAGATATATCTTTGTCTCTATTTTCCTATCAACTTTTGTGTTTATCAAATAACGCTGCACATTTTGAACTTTGAATTTTGATAATGAATTGGCAATGAAAGGTGGTGCAACTTCTATAAAAAAAAAACAATACAGTATATATTATTTATTTTAGTCCCAGCTCAATATCTAGTTTTGAATTGTTGGAATATTTCTTTTGATGTTTTATATGATTAAGAAGCAGATGACCTTTGTTTTCTCAACATATCCTCTATTGCATTGACAAATATTGCCCCTCCACTCCCAAAATACTTAGATATGATAACAAACATTGTTTTTTGGCTGTAAGACTTTAAACACATATTCAGAGAAATGCTTAAAGTGGTTGAGAAATACAAGTCCAATATTCACTGTATTATGAGCACTATTAATCATCAATTTTAAAAGTAAGGAGCCGTTTTTTTCTAAAGATCCCAACAAGCTCTCATATTTTTTTCTATTTTATTCCTAAATCATCATCATCATATGCATGTTTATTTGTATGGGCTGGGATTAATCCTCTACAGAGGGTAGGGCCCGCTTGACTTGTCTCAATCTCCCACGCCAAGCTAGGTGGTCACAGGGGTTGATGGCAGTCCCATCACCACCCGATCATTACGCACGCACTCCTCCCAGGTTTTCTTAGGTCTACCTGGGCCCTTTTTTGACTCAATCTTCAACTTCCTCACTCTGTTGATTCACCACTCCTTTCTTTCCACGTGTCCAAACCAGCGCAGCCTTGCTCTTCTGACAATGGATGACAGATAGAATCATTAGAGGTTTATGTAAATCTGCTAGTTCACTTATTCAATTTTTTTTTTATATCAAGTATAATGAAAGCATTTGATGAAGAAGTCTGCACAAAACTCATCAGGCCATCAATAAAACTGTTGCTGTTTTTACATTTTGTCCTTAACAAGATTCTATGACTGTAAACGTCTTTCTATTCCGCAAGGTTCAATATTTCCCGAATTGTCATGAAATCTCATGTGCTTCATTTGCGAGGAGGGAACAATACAGGAAACAATAATTATTTAGATGTCCTTGTTGTTGTAGTAAACCCGTTGCTGATTGTTTTTATGTCGTCTGCTGTGCCCAACGTTTCTAGACACATTGGTAAAAAGTGACAATTATCAGGCAAACTTTATGCTAAAATGGTTGAATTCAGGAAAAACATTACACAATCATAAAAACATGGATTAAATTGCGAAATATTGTACCTTGAAATATTGTACCTCGCAAAAAAAAAGATGTTTACAATATATGAATATGAATCTTATTTAATCTATGTATTCACCAATCTTTTTATTCTTGTTTTATTTTCACATCTTTTACTTTGGGCATGTACATTAACCAGTTCTTGTTTTCAATGTTTGATTAAGAAAATTGCTTAAGTGTTACTGTATGGTTAAGAACCTGTTGTAAAGAATCACCAACAATATAATGTTTGAGTGGATTTAAAAAGAATATATAGTGAATATTACACAACTAATTTTTTATATGAAAAATATTTCCCTCTGAGTCAAGTAGTATTTGAATGAGCTTTAGCGAGTTCGAATTACTTGTCACTTAACACGAATAGGGCAATATTTTTTGTATCAAAATTTAAAAGTGTGGTATTTATTTTATTTCATATCCCATTTTATTGACCGAAAATAAACAACATTTACTTTGTAGAAATAATAAGCAAATTAAGGAAACAAGGAATTATAATAAATTATAATTTACG
>JAUUEB010297573.1:0-21520 GCA_032362205.1 Clione limacina
TTTTCAATACATATTTTGATAAAGTTATATTTAAGTAATGCTGATATGGTAAAATAAGGAAATGTTTTACTCTTTTACACGGTTTCGGGTTTGTACTCTATCTGAGTACCTACTCATGTTTCTAGTTTCTAAATATGACTTTCTAATCAAATTAGTTTTCCTCTTTGTTTCCTTCATGTTGCAGTCATCTTAAATCTAGACTTTGTCTCTTTACTCTCTTTTAACTCAAAGTGTTTTGGTTATTCTGATAAAGGAAAGTTTGCATTTTTATTTGGCAACCCTGCTTTGTCTATTGAAAAAGGGGGCTAAGTGTAATAAAATTGTGAAGTCACTTAGAAATATTAGTAGTTTCCCTTTAATTATCCAGTATTAGAATGGGAACAAAAACAAGTGCCATTGACTAATGTTGTTATTTGTCTCATATTTCGGAATAAAAGTTGGGAAAAAGAACATCTAACACTGATCATATTACAATGAACATAAATGGACCTTTTTAGATCTTTTTAAAAGTGTGCAATACCTAGTACCCCCTTCCCCTAAACTATGCTTTCTTTGCTCGTGAAAATGTTGGAGTTCCTTAAGGTACATCACAGTAGTGTAAGCTTACAATGGAATTTTCTGTTGTTAGTTGGATACCCAAAGTCTGTACACATTTTTCACCTGAGTCAGGAAATTGTTGTAAGTTATATTTTTCAATTAAACAGAAAAATGGCAGGCTTTGGTGAGATTTGAATCCTGGGACCTCACTTTTGAGTCAAATTAATCTACCACTAATCAGACAATAGCGCAAAATAAGTTGAAGATTAGAGCTGATAGAGGTCTTTTGTTTTTGCCTCACACTATAATCATTTTCAACCGACAGTTCATAAAAACAACAAGAATTGGTGTTGTACTGAGAGCATTTAGCGTTATCATTCTTAAATGTATTTATGCTGTTGAAAAACTCACAGCACATGGCAGTATCCTCATCTTCATTGTTTGAACAGTCAGGGTAAGCGTCGCACCTCTGGCTCTCTAAGATACATGTTCCATCTTCACAAGTAAACTCATCATCTTTGCAAGCTGTGGACATCATTATATGTCTTACTTTTTTGTTTAGTCTAACCCATGCAGCATGGACAAATAGACTTTAAATGATGATGATGATGATGACAATCAAAAGAACCTAAGATAGCATATAAACTGAAATCATGTTTATTGTCAATATACAAACACAAAAATTAGATGAAAAAGGTGAAGAAATAACAAAAGGTATCAACTTAAAGTGATTATTATAGAAAACATTCCAGAAACAACAACCAATCGTTATGTATTATCAATGTCCTTAACTTTTGTAAAAGAATGAAAAATTTACGTAAGTTGTGTGGTCAGCACAAAGGCCAAACATCACTTTATGTGAAGAAATGGTTAACATTATTTCAACAGAAATCTAAGTTATCAAATATCCGCTACAGCCTTTGAAGATTTTACGTTGCAATCATAACTCCATTTAATAACTAGCACAATTTGATTTGCTTGTTTTTTTAATGAAACATGAAGGATTTTAAAAAAATTAGAAAGGAATGTTTGCTGAATGAAAGAGTTCAGAATATAACTTGATCTACATAAGCTCTATTTCATTTCATAACTTTTATTATCTTTGTCATCATTATGAACTAATAATATTCATGATTCAAAGTTTACATTTTATAGTTTCAAAATTAATTATATGCAAAATCATAAATTAGATTTTATCTTAATAAATTAAGTCATGATACATTAACCTCAATAAATGAAAGAAAACTTCTATACTTTATATATACACACAAAAGATAAAAGTGTCAGCTTTTTCTTCTCAACACAAAGCGTTACAACATTAAAGCTTCATAAATCTTATGACCCTTTTAATACAACTGAACCAATAACAGGCATTAATAGAGATGTCTAACACCTGTTTAAACCAAGTAATTTCAGAAGAAAAATAGGGTAATAATGAATTTAGATCTTTATATATAATTGGCAAAATAAAATCCATTTTTGTTTTAAGTATTAAAAAAGATATGTTTGTCAATTAGTTGTTTTTTAAATATTGAAAGGAAATAACTGTGATTTATTGTTTTGTTGTGTTTTTAGCATAATAAAATTTCAATTTATTTAACAAACACATGTTTCTGCACATATATAACAGTCAAGATGCATACAAAAATGTATAAATATTGTTTTGAGAGAAATGAGAGAGAAAGGTAAACTTTATTTATGAGTAAATCATGTAATCATGTTAAAAAGACAAAATGAGAAGACTATGTCAATCTCACAAAATAAGAAGGGTATGTCAATCTCACAAAATGAGAAGACTATGTCAATCTCACTAATAAGAAGGGTATGTCAATCTCACAAAATGAGAAGACTATGTCAATCTCACTAATAAGAAGGGTATGTCACTCTTTACAAAAAAAGGTATATCACTATCAAAAAATAAGAAGAGTATGTCACTCTCTCAAAATAAGAAGGGTGTGTCAATCTCACAAAATAAGAAGGGTATGTCACTCTCAGAAAATAAGAAGGGTATGTCAATCTCAGAAAATAAGAAGGGTACGTCACTCTCACAAAATAAGAAGGGTGTGTCAATCTCAGAAAAAAAGAAGGGTGTGTCAATCTCAGAAAAAAAGAAGGGTGTGTCAATCTCACAAAAAAAGAAGGGTGTGTCAATCTCAGAAAATAAGAGGGTGTGTCAATCCTACAAAATAAGAAGGGTGTGTCAATCTCAGAAAATAAGAAGGGTATGTCAATCTCAGAAAATAAGAAGGGTGTGTCAATCTTACAAAATAAGAAGGGTGTGTCACTCTCACAAAATAAGAAGGGTATGTCACTCTTACAAAACAAAAAAACAAAGTCATTCTTACAAAATAAGAAGGGTATGCCACTCTTACAAAATAAGAAGGTTTTGCCACTCTTACAAAATAAGAAGGTTTTGCCACTCTTACAAAATAAGAAGGGTATGTCACTTTACTCAAATAAAAGAATAAAAATATGAAGAAGTAATTAATGTACAATGTGATAATGTGATAATGACATCCAACTCAATACTTAAGTGAAAAGCATTGCTTAAAAAGCAGATATTCAGCCACTATCACACCCTAAGCTAAATGCCAGAATCATTTGTTAAATAATCAAAGTATAGCCTATATGTCTTCCCTTTACTTTATTTCATAAAAAGATTAACTGTAAGCTTCAGTTAAGGAAGGGTAAACCAAGGGAGATTCCTAATTTTAATATTTCCTTATCCACTATATAATCATTTTTGGGGTGTTTTTGTACGAAGAGAAGTCAGATTATATTAGAAGGTAGAATGACATATTTTTTGACAATTAATGAATCTATTAAACAAATGATAAACAAAACATTATAAGTTGAATGATTAAAAACATTATAATATTTGAAAATAAAGTCTTTAACGCTATTGGATTTAACACTAAAGGTAAGAAGAAAAAGAGAGACATAAAGGAAAATAATAAAACAAAATTAAACAAAAGAGAAGAGAAAAGAAACAGAAAGAAAGAAAGAATAAAAAAGGAAAACAGAATAAGAAAGACAATAATACCATGCCTTCTGTCATTTCAAAAAGTTCAGTGACAATATAAGTATTTAAAGCAACTAGGGGCCAGTCCCAAAGCTTAATCTAACAATTACAATTGCAAACCACACTCTTATTTAAGCCCTGCCTATTTATGATAAATGGTTGCCATGCAAAATGCATGATTGGGATCGTAATATATTGTCAGGTGTGGCTGGGATAGATGAAACATCGCAAGGTATGGCTGGCATAGAATATAAATTGAGACCACGATTGAGATATATGATACATCAAAAGGCATAGCTGGGGTGATTCATCGAGAGATATAGCTGGGAAAGATGATACATTAGGATGCATGGCTGGCATGGAGCATTTGTTTTATGACATGCTCCATGAAGACTTGCCAGGGGAATAAAGATATGATGACAGACAAATGCTGGCACAAACAAACTGTATCAATTGCAGGGTTCCCAGATTATGTCATAGTTAAAGAGTATATGTCACATATTCTAGTTACACCTTTTTAAGACTGAGACTTTGATAATATGCAACCATTTATATCATAAATATTATGCGAGAAAAGAAAAAATATAATATTAACTTTGTTGGTCCAAGAAAAAAATAAAAAACTTGTACCAGTACGCAAATGAAACTGGCAAAATTCAAACTGCAAGCTTTACTAGAAAACGTCTTCACCTAAGTGTTAAGAAGAGGTACTGAATAGATATTCAAATTCACTTCAAAAAGGAAATCTTATAAATTTAAAAAAATCTAATTTTACAAAAAAGGAAATGAAAATGTAATTAAGTTTGCATACTGTTGAGTCTTACATATCAAGCTGTAATAAATATGATGGATTCTAATGACTATGGGCCTTTATAATTACTGAACAAGCTACAATTATATTGTACTATATTCATGTCTTTTCACAGAATAAGCAAAAATAGAATTCCATACGTGCCTCACTCAAGGAAATAGTTAAGAAGCTATATATTCTTACATTTCTATTGACAGTAACTTGACAATTTGTTAGAGAAAAGACACTAACAGTACACTTCAATCATAACTATAATAAAATACTTTTTAAAAGATGCTATACTTAGCAGTGTTAAGAATAGTATTGTTGTTAAGTGATAATATACTTGCATTGATTATTCATATTCTGCTGTTTGAATTTGGCCAGTCCAGTTCGTTTATACGTTATAATTGGCCTGTCCAGTTGGTTTATATGTTATAATTGGATGTATGAAATAGCTAATAACCAAGACCACCTAGTCTAGGAACCCTGGCCCATACAAGTGCAGGGCAGAACTTACGACAGTCCAACTCATCAGTATTATCGCTGCACTGCCGGATTCGGTCACAGCGCTGTACCATGGTTATGCATTTACCATTTTCGCAGCGGAATTCATCCGCGGAGCAAGGCACTGAGGCTATATATAGATAATGATGGTAATAATAGAAGGAATTGTATAAAGAGGTCAAAAGTCATACAGTATTGAGTGCTGCTTGCAGGAAAAGAAAATATGTTTACATGACGGTATGGGATGGTGTAGTTATTGGTAACTCCTACTCTAACAACAAATATCTGTTAAATGTTTACATGATGGTATGGGATGGTGTAGTGATTGGTAACTCCTACTCTAACAACAAATATCTGTTATTGTAAATTTTTAAACTAGTTGTCTATGAACAAATAGTCCCCATCTTTTTTTTCTCTTATCTTAGGACATTCTTCTTAAAGAGGTCACTGATACATTTAATTTATAAAACTAATATAATCATAACTTCAAACCTCTTTGCAATACAATGACATGAGTCATTCAAATTATGACAGACTTATAACTGAACTACACAAAACTGTGAATATCTCTTATACTGTAGGGATAATGTAGGGCTATTGTAGGGCTATTGTAGGGATATAGGCACTATAGGTTATTTCTTTAGCCTTTGGTCTTATCAAAGTTTAGTTTTTGAAACTTAGATAAGAATTATATGGAAAGACACAAGTATCCTATGTACTGTCCCTGTCATTTTGTACTTTTAATTTTTAAAATTTCTATTTCAATCTGAAGATCAGAAAATCTAAATTGATTCAGAAATGAGGAAAAAATTTAAAAAATTGCATTAATTGACAAGACTTCAGCCAGCTAGTTTATATGTAAACAAATTTGGCTCCAAGCTGACGGTCAGTAGACAGAATCAGTGATCCAACTCAAGTCTGAGTTAAATGATATTGAGGAAGAAGAAGACAAAGAGAAGAGAGGAAGCCTCATACACCCAGAGGATTGAAAAGGGGAAGGATCCCTGAAACACAATGTCACCCCATGTGTTTCAAAAGCTTAATTGCATTAAGAAATGTGATCAAATGTTCCCCAGTTAATATGATTCAGCCTCATCTATCTAGCTATTGACTTTTTAAAGCATTACTTAAGTAAAGCAAACTAAAAAATAGTTTGAAAACATCAAATAAATTACTAAAATAAAAAAACTTTTACAGCATCACACTGAGGTTACATTTTAGAAATGTATAACAGGAATATAAGCTCCTTGGTCAAAGGAAAATAAACATAAAGGTTAAAGCAAATAAAGCCAAAGGAAAAACAGTTATTATAATAATATAAAAAAACAACAACCACAGAGGGAAATAATTCATGAATAATTCTTGTGAAACATCAAACTATATATGTTCACTGATTGCAATAAGCCTTATTATTGTGGTATATTAAAACCAGTAAAGTACTCTTACATAGAAATTAAATAAACAAAATTTCAGAAAATGTTCCATGAAAAAAGATCTAGCCAACTAGAAACGAATAATAGATACTACTACTACTAGGATAACCGCACTCTGTGCAAATCATAACTACTGGTAAACTGATTAAAGTAAAATTTACTACAACTTATAAAAATGTTGTGCAGGGTACATTGTGGATCATAATAATAAATATCATGCATGGGGTCTTATAATGGGGTCTTATATTGATGAATAATTTTTAAGTTACAATGAAAGATGCTAAATTAGTTCATTGGGACATTCCAAATTATTATAATTCATCTTTCTGTTCAAATAAAGAATATTTTTCAACTCTCTGTGTTGGTTGAGAAACTTACAGAATTACTGCTAAGGGGAGAATGGTTTTATGTCTATCATCATTTAGATTTTAACTTAAAGCAGGAAGATTATTCTTTATACTTGTACTAATAATTCATTAACATATAGAAAAAAATAAAGTAAACAATACTTACGACAACGGAATTCATCATCACCATCAGGGCAGTCAGCTCGGCTGTCACATCTTAAAGCTGAATTGATACAGGAACCATTGCGGCAGCGGAACTCCTCACCAGTACATCTTGCTATAAAAAAAACATTGACCAAGATGAGTACTATCATGTAAAAAGGATAGACAGAAAGTAAAGAGTTAATAAAGAAGAGATAATGACTATTGATATAAGTGTTATATGCTTTAAATTTGGTCTTCATGTTGCACTTCAAAAAATGTATTCTGTTAAAAATAAAAATCATAAAAAGTCAAAGAAAAATCACCATTGTTTGAGGTAGGCTCTTTTGTGACAGTTTAAATAAACTAGCCTCAACTTCCAAAGTTGTCAAACATGTGCACTCAAAAAAAAAGTTACAGCTCAGTGCAAGAATATGGTATCGTCAAAAATGTAATAACGACACTGTTGCTCATTATGTAGGTCATTTTGACCTATATTCCAACCTATAGAAAATTCAAACCTATATACTTATTTGTTTTAAGATTATTGCTACTGCAAGAAATGTATGTCTACACTATTCATTTCTTGCAGAAACTTAAAACATTTATCTTAACCAAGAGTGGCTAAGTGGCACTTATTTCTTACTTGAAGTAAGTTACTTATTCTTATTTCTTACTTGAAGTAAGTTACTTATACTTATTTCTTACTTGAAGTAAGTTACTTATACTTATTTCTTACTTGAAGTAAGTTACTTATTTCTTACTTGAAGTAAGTTACTTATTTCTTACTTGAAGTAAGTTACTTATTTCTTACTCGAAGTAAGTTTAAGAACAAAAAGAGAGTTGCAAAAAGTAACTTGTGATTTTCTTAGAAGCATAAAGTAGCAGATATACTTTGATTAGACAGAGCCATAAAATATTCAAGTGAAACTATTGACAAAGATAATTACATGGGCAGCCACTCTCGTCTGATGCATCAGAGCAATCTTTAGCTCCATTGCACCGTAGGGGAGATGGGATACACTCCCCTGAAGAGCAGGTGAACTGGTCCCCACTACAATCGGCTGAAGAAAAAATAGCCATGAGATAAATAGTCATGAGATAAATAGTCATGAGATAAATAGTCATATGAGATAAATAGTCATGAGATAAATAGTCATGAGATAAATAGTCGATGAGATAAATAGTCATGAGATAAATAGTCATGAGATAAATAGTCATGAGATAAATAGTCAATGAGATAAATAGTCATGAGATAAATAGTCGTGAGATTAATAGTCAATGAGATAAATAGTCAATGAGATAAATAGTCAATGAGATAAATAGTCATGAGATAAATAGTCAATAAGATAAATAGTCAATGAGATAAATAGTCATGAGATAAATAGTCATGAGAGATCAACTTTTTATTCTATTTAACTGTAGGTGCTTATGCCTTTACAAAGAATAGACTGAAAAAAAATCCAAAAAAGTAAATTAAACATATGTTGATTTTTAAACGGACAAATTTTGATTAAACACCTAAACAGATAAATCACCAATGATTGTGAATGTAAAATAGCTGTTGGGAAACATCAAACAAAACCAGATGAATATTTTTTCAAAAGAATAAAAAAAAAATGAGAAAAGTAAACGTTAACTTAAGATATAAGCTCCCACGACTGAGGTAACGTGTGAATCAACATTTAAAACAAACCAACTTAAATTACAATCATAATTTATTCACAAATACCACATTGAACCCATAGACAATAGCATATTAGATAAATAGTTGATACATTCTACTTTTCTTTTGATACAATATTTTGTCTTTTAAAGATACAATAATGAGGGGCTTTATTGTGTTTTTTAAAACAATTAATGCAAAATAGAAATCAAGGCTAAAAAATGTATTCATTTTGTTTCAGATGTGAACAACTTATATTGTAAAATAAGTTTTCATGATTTATAAAATCTGCAATTTGTGTAGGCACAGCTGTGTGCAAACATTGATATGTATGACAAGAATTATGTTCGATCAACAAATGCGCTCAAATGTGCTAACACAACTTTAGGATTTCCGATTCCCAGAGATAAGTCTTGATTATAAATATATGCATAAAACGTATATTACATAGTATTTGTACATTTCAATTAACTAAGACTTTTCTTTGAGTCACTTATTGATGTGAAACAAATAAACAACGCTAGACAACAAATAGCTTAATTTTTATATAAACAATTTGAAACTGACAACCAGGCAATAACATTTGGAACATAACAATGCAATATGAAATCCACTACATAAATACTCAGCTTAAAGATTATAAAGCAATTGCACTTTTGTAAGCTGGCTAATAAAAAATAATGGTTTTATTCAATCTATTTATATTCTATCAATTATACATTCAAACTATGTGCCATGTCTATCAATTATACATTGAAAATGAATATAAGTTGACTGCTCAGATCATAATCAGGCGCAAGTTGCTGATCAAATTTATAAGAAATAAGAGAAATTTGTCAAGAGGAATAAGTTGTCGGCTTTCATTTGGAATTGCTTTTTTCATATTTGTCTACACTAAGTAAAGGACAATTAATACAATAAGTGTATTTTCATGACTGCAATTTGATGAAATAGTGAAAAACTTTTTTTCCGTAAATTGCATTAACATTTTTGTATCTTTTGACAAAAAGTATGTCAAAGACCATCTGGATTTTCAAATTACATAAATTGATTTTCATGACCTCGACTTGTGCATTATTATGAGCTGAAAACACAGAATATAATCCATCTATAAATAGTGTAAATTAGAAAGAAATACTATGTTGATACTTTTAAAGGACTTGTGCAATGAATTCTAAATGTGGTAAAAACATTTGAAAACCATGACAAAAAACATATGCCAGTGCTCAGCACACAATGAAAAAACTATTCTAAAATAACATTCGCACAACTAGAAATCAAAAACTATATATTCTATATTTCAAAGTCTAAACTAAGAAACAATCTGGACAAACAATCACAAAACATGGAGATGAAAGTCGACATTTTTGTATTACAGAAAAATGAGAAACTATAAATCTACTGAGCCTTCAAAAAAGGGGAGAAGGATATTTTAAGATATATGGAAAGAAAGGAAAAAAGTACAATATATGTAATGTATTTCCCCATATCAAAATAAGCACTTACTTCACTGAAAAAATCTATAGAGGATGTTCTTCTTTTAATGCTATTTTTCATTACAAAAAAGACTAAAATTGGTGTTTAAACAAATATTTTTTAGGGACTAAGCTATATTTCTTTTGTTGTTTTTATTAGAGAAGAAAGGGATTCAAATGATGCAACAGGGAAGTAAATAATAAAAATACAAGAAATGAGAAAAAAGAATGGAATTGTAGAATGTTTTAACATGCAAGCATGACAGTTACGTATTTGGTTACAGCAGCCAATAAAAATATGATAAAGAAGTTAGTGTCATCAGTGTTGACATGCTCTTTACTATCTTCTTTATACTTACAGCAGAACATCTCATCTGACCGATCTGGACAGTCGAAATTCTTATCACATTTCAATATGCGAGGTATGCAAGTGCCGTCAGCACACCGGAACCGTCCCTCCAAACATGGCCCTTGGTCTGTGGCTGGTTAAGTAGAACAGGCATGTCATGCTAATTCATGCATTTAGGGCAGAGGGAATGCAAAATTGTTGACAATCATGCCTAATCCACCTTCACAAAGATAATTGATTACAACTTATAGGAGATGTTTGTCACCTTAGATGGATTATTTCCCTTGTGTCTATTGAGGTTCTTTCTGTGTTCATGTCACATTTTTTAGAGTATTGTTTTGTACATTGGTGAATCATGATAGTTGTAAACGTGTTTCTTTACTGTCACTTCTAAATTTATTTTAAGTAACATTGATAAAGTGAGTACTAAAGACTCCTAGTTGTTGCCAAGAGACTATAAACATCTCCCATTCTCTTAAGTCATTTGTATTAACTTCTATTTTAGTTTCATACATTATATCTATGGTGTTGTCCTCTAACCTTTTGACCAATTTGGCACAAGTTTTAAGACATTTCCCCCTTGAAACTTCATGACACAAGAAGTCTGAAATGTTAGTTAGTTGTGTCTAACCACGACTGAAAAATTAGATAAATATTTCTTACTCTATCAAATTCTACATGGTGCAACTTAATTCAAAATGGCACTCAAAGCACATTATTGACCTACATAGAAGTAAATATAACTGATTAGTAAACGTGAAGATCATTGTTTAGCTGTAAATTCTTCAAATTTTTGGAGTAGATTTAAACTAACTTAATACCCAGTTACGTGGTTAGACTATGACACCATCAATATGCTACAAGTAATTTTTGTAGTCAAGTCAGATATTGTCAACTTAATTTTGTTGTCTCCCATGCACAAATGTCTTTAACGCAGATTCTGTTTTCCGCAACATGGAACAAATCATTATCTTGTAAAGGTGGATCAAGCAAAAAACATCTTATTAGCAAAAATGATAAAGTAAACCAAAAATGAGTTAAAACAAGCATAGACATTTGAAATAAATATTGCAACTGAACACAAGATGTATGGATTCTGGCAAAATTAGAAATTATGAATTAATTTAAAATAAAACAGAAAGATTTGTATGGAAATAGAAAAATGAGAGGGATTCATAAAGAGCATTGTGAGGCTTTCTTAAAAAATATGCACATGATAGATTACTCAAGCTCAACCTCTGAAATATGTTTAAGAGTGTATAAATACCCTAAACCAATTAAAGTCTATTAAAGCAAAAGTGGGACAGAAACAATCATAGTGTTCATGTATTATTGCTTAATTGCAAATTGATATGTTCTGTTACCATGGAGCTTACTATATTTCTGGTTGTAATTGACCAAAAGGAAAGACTTATTACTATTTTTAGGTAACATTTCTAGGTACATCAAGGACGTTACATAATGGAGGTACATCATTTTATTGGTAACCATTTGGTATTAAAATGGTGGGAGAAGTTTAACATTTGACCTGAGGTTGAGGTTGAGTTTGAGTTGTGTTGAGTGGGGGTGATATTAAGTAGAGATTTCATGGTCAAAATATCATACGCATAGGTATTTGTTATAATTGGGTCAAGGCAAGAGAAAGGTGAGGGCAGATAATCATTAATATCTTAATGAACATGACAACAAAAGGTGAGAAGTTTTTTTTAGTCTGAGACATAAAGATACATAAATATCTAAGACCTCTACGTCTTGAGAAATCAAATTTTCACATAGTAACTCTATTTTAAAAAACTGATTTAAATAACAATTGCAAATTCAAATGTACCCTAAATTGACCTGAGAATAAAAATCAGTAAATTTTTTTAAAAATAAAGTGATTGAGGAAATATCCATATCTTGTTTTTAAAAAACCCATTAAATTTTATACACCAACAAAATTTGAGCAGACGCATACAAACGTGTGTATACTTTGCAATGATAATTATGAATAAACCACACATTAAAATTCATATTTTCAAACATCACAATATGCAACCAAATAAAGTAGATAAGATACAGCATTCTTAGAAAAGAAATAGAGAAAAAGTATAAAAGTAGGGTAAAAATCATAAGCAAAAATCGGTAAGCATACAGAATCCTTTATTACCCTCAGTGATAAGACGTTTAAAATTAAAAGGTTCGTGAGACATAAAATTTGAATGAAAAAAGGATGGCACAATAAAATTGAATGAAAATCAATAATGAAGATGTGATATTAAAGACACTTACGACAGTTTTGTTCTTCTATTCCATCTGGACAATCTCTCTCTCCATCACATACATATTCTTTTAGAATGCAAAATCCGTCGCCACAGGGGAACTCATTGTCTTGACACTCCCAAGGGTTGGTACTACCATCTATAAAACAGGATGAAAAGAAATTTACAAAATTAAAAATCTAATTTAATGTTTATCACTTCCTACTTTTTAGATAATGAGAATATAAGAATCAAAACAATTGATTTGATATTTAGTAATATAATGAATATATGTTTGCTATCACTTTCAAAATATCTTTTCAAATAACTTTAATGTTACTGCATTTTTTTACTTTAAAAACTATGTCAAGAAATCAGAACCCATGCTATTTTTCCATTTGTCTTTTAAAAATTATTTGAGAAATTTGATGGATCCGAGACGAGGTAGCCCTGCTAATTTTGGAATTCATTATCTTATATTGAGGCTATGTGTATGAGCATACTGAATAATTGCACCAAATAAGATTAATAAGTTCTTTTAATCTCTGGCCTATAGACTGGCCCTCATGAGATATGATTCCATCTCACAAGGGCCAATCCATAGGCTGGAGATTGGATCAGGTACGATATAGATAGGTGTTTTTCTTGACAGTCACATTGCCTTTAAGAAGGTTAGAACCAACCTTTAGGATTTTGGATCAGGTACATATTAATTGTATTGTGCGCAATTATTCAGTACGCTCACACGTAGCAAATGCTAAGACAGGAAATCTATGAAGCAAATTTTCCAAACCGTCTGCTGGCTCAGTACACTTTCAATAGATCATTACCCGGCAGATCTAGTGGAGATATTTAAGTACATTTTCAGGTTCTTGGTAAGCAATCAGGATTATAACATGTAAGTGCATTTACTAAGAAAATCTTTTTTAATTTTATATCCAAAAGACAAAAATGTCAGAGTTTGTTCCTAACAAGTCTGATAAAAACTGCTATACAACAATTAATATTACTGTTCTGCATTATCCAAAAGCAAAGGAAACTTTTGAGATTTTTGCAAGTTTAATGAAGCAGGATTGATGAGCAAACCATGAAAGATAATTTACCATCAACGTCATCATAATCCATGACTGCTCTAATTGAGAAAGTTGCATTTGATGGAACCACATTAGCAGAATCGATGTTGAAGTTTTGTCCTTCTCTCAGCTCCTCATCAAAGACCTATAAATATAGAGATGAAAACACTGAAAAGTTTAAGCACTGATAAATGAAATGCTAAAAACAAAAAGGTGTTCAGCTACTTCTTAATGTACTGATCACATTAGTTTATAGTACTAAATTCTACAACATTAAAATAAACTTCTTGTCACATTCAAAATGCAAGATATTTGACATTTGTCCCCTCAAGTACTAATCTACGTTCTCTGAAGTAAATATATATAAGTTTGACAAAATAATGAACTATTGTCTTCTACTTCTGAGTCACCTTCAACTGGTTTACTTATTGCTCCCTCTGCAGCCACGTTGTCATTATATGGTCAAGTTGTCATTATATGGTACAAGTTGTCATTATATGGTCCAAGTTGTCATTATATGGTCAAGTAATAACCAAGAAGTAACACTGTTTTCAAGCAGTCATCCAAATGTAACATTTCCACTGAGTGTTACCCATGGATAAGATGATACTATTTTTTGTTTGTTTTAAATGAAACACAGCCTGTAGAATGTGGATACATTTTTTAAATTAACAAAATCTAATTGTTCTTAAGTGTTGTATTGAATATATATTTTTTAGTCACATAACAAAACACATACATCAGTAATACATTTATAAAAATATGATGGCACTCTGTGAAAACCAAACTCACTTCAGAATCTGAGAAAAAAAGTATTGTATCATCTTATATAAAAAAAATATAGTAGGATAAAATTTAACATTGAACAGGGTGCTTACCTGAACATACAAATCTTGGTACAATTCATTTACTGACACTGCATTGTCGCTTAACATTGCTGAAGCAATAACGTTAGTGGCAGTATTACGAGAGTAGAAGATACCGATGAAATCCCCGCGCTGAACAAGAACTGGAGTTGGAAGACTGACCATTTGCTGGCCAACTGGTGCAGAGGCCAATTCTGTCTTATGGACCAGCAAGTACTGTAAATCAGTTTCCTGGCGCCAAATACCAACAAATGCAGAGCCTTGGATGTAAGAAAATTAGTTAATCATAATAAGATGTCAACACTTAAACATAGAAGAAAGTCACATCTAGTGCAGAAATGTTGTGATTGAGCCTATATCATGATTTCTCCTCACTGTAAAAGTCTTTTTAGGGTTGATACAGCGATTTAAAAGTTTTTAGGAGGGCAAAAAACTCAAGGGCGGTGAGAAAATTTCAGAATTAGTCTAAAGGTGAAACCTTTGGTGAGCTGTAACCCCCTGTCAGCAACCTTAAAAGATTTAAAAATTGATACTATCCACATTTTATCATGCAAATCACAACCCTGATAATGTAGAGAATGGGATAAAATGACATGTACCTAGTGACCAGCAAAACATCTTACCCGAAGGAACAATAAAACTTTCAACAGCTTTTGTCTCACATACAAATAAATTGCTCACCACGTAGAACAAACTAGGGGTGAGTATTTGACAAAATATCAGCATGATAGCCTGAAAGCTAACTTTATTTCTATCGTTTGTTGGGAACCTACGGTTTTGACCCTAGTTAAAGTTAAAGTTGCATTGTTTACTTTTTAGCAAAACATCTAACACGAAGGAACTGTAATATTTTCAAAAGTTTTTGTCTCACATACAAATAAATTGCCAACCACGTAGAACAATTTAGGGGTGAGCATGTGAGAAAAAATCATCATGATAGCTTGAAAATGAAAAGTAACTTTCTTTTTACTGTTTGTTTAAAACCTACGTTTTGATACTCGTTTAAGTTAAAGTTGCATTATTTATGTTTTGCACCTTTTTGTTGAATATTTCACTTTGCACATGCTGTAGCATAAGTTACTTTTCTCGGCTGTGGTCTGTTTATTTCATTTGAAATTTGTACATAATGTCACCCCTTGGTTCCTCTACAAGAGTCTCTTCATTTCTTTTGATTTTAGACAAAAACTTTCTGAATAATCAACGTTTGTTTGGGTTAGATGTTTTGCTGGTCACCTGGCATAAAGGGTCAAATTACCTGTATAAATGGTCAATTTTCAAACTTTAAACAAAACAATAATATATTAATGAAGCACATGGTATACTTTACGAATTCTTGAATAAACAATAAATTTACTCATTCAAACTATTGAATTATTTCCCCTTCCAGTCTACCAGAAACTATCAACAAAGTAATCAAAAAATAAACCACATTCGCGAAATGGACGAAATTGCTTACAGTATAGATCTACTATGATACTTTTTTGATTTATCATCTTCGTCTTCGCAATCTAGATCTATCTCGATTGAATAAGTACTTACCCCATCATGACTTATCTAACAACTAACACATCATATTCTAACAGATTAAACTCCCTAGTGTGAGAAGCACTTTTAAAAGTGTTATTAAATAAATAGGCTATTACAAAAATGAAAAGAAAATACTTCAATTTAAAGGTGCAGCTCAGGAGGTATTAATGCTTTCATAATTAGATTTGGTTGAAATAGTTTTCTTAACCTAGTCCAACCTAGATAATGAAGCTAGCACAAGTCAAGGCCATCATTGAGTCTGCCTAGACCGACAACACCCACTTCATAATGAAATTGACAGACAGATGCAGTCCAGGCTGAAAAAAGAACAGATTAGACTAAGCAGGGAGCAGCTATACTGGAAAGTTTTTGCTCCGTGGAGGCAATCCATACAGACAGCTCCTGGAACAGGATAAATGATAAGACAGGTTTTTTGTTTGTTTTCGTCACTATGGAATGATCACACTTTCATAGCGGTGCAATAAGACAGGGTAATTCACTTCTTTTCTAGGCTCAATAAAATTGCAGAGAATTGTCTGATGGAACAGCCAATGCAGATATTGAAGTCATTTTCCTTGAGAACTGTTTGAGAGAAGTTGCATAAACAACACCATTAGCTTTGTCATATAGGCAAATCGTTGGGATGGGCCTTTACTGCCACCTTCAAGCAAGATGATGTCAGTAAATGCAATCACCAAGGCTGTGAACTAGATCAAGGACTAGGAATATTATTCTGCCAAGTACTCACTGACTCAATGAGAACATTGTCTACAATTTTACCAAGCACCTGTACGCTGACTGGATAGCCGCAATTTGTGAAAGCTGAAGAAGATCATCTGGATATTTTTTTAGAATAGCAGGAGATGCTTTAATTGAATGAAAATTACCCTTAACCCTCAGACTGTCAACGGCATTGTAGCAAAATATTTTACTGATCAGACAGATGAGCAGTTATACACCCTCAACTGATTAATGGAAAAGGGAGTGAAGGAGGGTGATAAACTTTAAATGACCAGCAAAGAGAAGAAGCAACCAGCTATTGATGGAGACCATGAACCTGCATACCCTGAGGTAGACTCTTCTTAGAAGAAGCTAGCAGCTATGGACGACCTCTGTCTATACATCCTTCTGTTGACCTTAACTCTGCACCAAAGTAAGTAGATAATGGAAATACTTGGTGAAAAAATGATAAAATGTTAGTAACTTTTGGTTCCTTACAGATAAAGACACAATTAAATTGAACACTTTGAGAAATCAACCTTCAAATCTTTGTTAACAGAACAGATTGCATTTATATAGCATTTTTGTCATGTAGTTCAGACCCTAATCTCTTAACAACATCATTACAGGCCAAATTGAGATGTAACTTAATTGTACTTTCTCAGCTGTTGGGGACTATATAATGTGTCTTCACTGGAGTGCTGGAATGAAAAAAGAACAGAGTGGGCGACTATGACTCTAAAGAGTAAAATCATACCCGACCCTACAGAGTAAAAAACAAAGGGCAAGGGGGCGTTTGCCCTAACATCCCCTGTGTCTACATGCGTTTGCCCCAGTAGCCCCTGTGTCTACATCCAGCTATATTGTGTGCATGAGCTTAGGTTTCAGCAAAAACTTGACTGTGTCCACAATCACAATATCTCTGAGCATCACTTCAATGGCAGGCTTCTCAAAAATATTATATCAGAAAAAGGCACAAACTATCAATAGTACTTTTCCACCAGTATAACTTGTTTTACCAAAGAAAATGATCATTGGCAAAAACTTGTGTACTGGAATGGCAATACCTACCTTCAGCAACAAGCCGATAGTACTCCCAGCCAGTAACATGACCACTGCAAGGGAAAGCATTGTTGACAAGGAAATGTGCTCCATTTGGACCTTGTCTTGGAAGAGCATCTGCTTTACGTCCAACATATTCTGGACATTCGTTCTCAACTGTGAAAAGAAATAAAAGAAACAAGTTAATCATGGACATGCTTCGCTGAATTGATCATAAAATATTTTTTTTAAATATCTTAAATCAATATTTTTGTTAACACCAAATACCTATGCATTAAATAAACAGTGCTAATCCCTACCAAGGTCGAATGGTAAAAACAACACTAAAATTGTATAATTTGGGTTTTGGATCAACATCAGCATACACACGTACTGAAAGTTTAACTATCCATGGCCTGCTATGGTTTTCTGTCCACTTACATGAAGTTTACAAAAATAGGTAAATGCAGCACTAAGATTTTCAAGTTTAACTGTTGGATACAGTACAGTACTTAACAAAAGTTTGACTTTTCTCAATAGTTATTTCTATAATGTGTCCAAAAAGTTGAACGAAAGATATGTCATGACATAATGAAAAGCCTTTTTCAGAAAACATACTCAAATGTTCAAAGGTATTTTCTTTTATTTTAATTTGTTAACAGACTGGTTATTTATAAAATAATAGACCACTGCATTTGGACCTCAATGTTACCAAAATTCGTGAAAAATAACTTATTCTGAACGGACTATTAATCCCTATAGCCTGCATGCACATGTGCAAAAATACTGTAGCTACAGTATTTTTGCACATGTGTTAATAACAACCAACTTTGTTAATAAGCTTGAGTTCGATTGATGTCACTTGAAAAGTATGAGTAAAACCATTCCGATATAGCACACAAAGGGTTGATTGAAACGTTAAACAAGCTCTAAACACAACATACCATCAAGAGGCCTAAAGGTAAATCCATCAAGACTGACACTGTTTGTACCGATCACGCCTCTTCTGAGAGCATCCTCCAACACTTCCCTCAAAGCATCACTATCGATGTTACCCTGTGACCCGATGTCAAAGGTCACTACCAAAGATCCTTGACTGGGGGAAATAAATGAGAAAATGAAAAATGAATGAAACAACACCAAAACACATAATCGCACAACTACTGGTTCACGAGCGACAACAACTCTGGGCGCCATTTGTCTCAACGTTAAATCTACATACGCCCGAGTAGAACTAACAAAACCTCATATGAAGGTTAGCGAGATCAAATTCAGTAAATCAACCGCACAACATGTCATCAATAAAGCACAATTTTTTATTGTTTCATCATCACCAAAAGGTCAAAGGCTGTAACAAAGCAGACTTCAAATAATGTAAATGTAGACACTTGTCAATCTAGGTTGTCTGGCAATGGTAGTATTTGTAGTAGTAAAATTAACGTCTTTGTTCGAACTGTATGTGCCACATAATTTACATAACACGGATACCTTAAGTACATGTGTGTACTTTATGGTAAGTATATTGGTAAGAGTGAACGTGTGACAGGAAAATTGATATGCGTAATACCTTTAGCCTGTGCATATTTGTGAACTCTTTACAATTCTTTCAAAATTTCTAAAACTTTTTTACTGAAAGAAAGAAATGATCACAAGTTATCACTGGTTAAATGGCTCAAATCTAAACACATTGGCTTTATCAATGGAAAGCCGGTCAGAATCTTTAATGTGTAAAAAACGAGAGTGAGCGTTGCCTCAAAACCACCACACACCCTGACATTAACTAATAAAATAGTTAGCAACCAATGCAGGCGCGTAGCAAGGGGGCATAGTGGAATGCCCCCCCCCATTTGAGATCCCAAATGCTCTAAATTTGCACGATTTTTAACTAATTTAAAAAATGTCTGCCGCTTTCGGTCATTGCTTTGATAATATCAAAGGTTGTCCCCCCCATTTCAAAATTAACTACGCGCCTGAAGGCAGTGCCTCAATATCCTCTACTTGTCAAATTAGTAATGATTTCTTAAGACGCTTGAAAGTAAGTATCTTTTAAAGCACAAAAGAATATTGTATATTCATTTATTTTAACTAAGGTCCATACCAACCAAAGCTGATCACACACAAAAGCCATTCTCTGTACTGGTTTAAAAGGTCTAAAAGGGTCTAGAGGATGCAATATATGGTCTAAAGGGTGTAATATATGGTCTATAGGGTGTAATATATACAAGAAAAGATATACAATGAACACGGGTTTACATCGCAAACTAAAATAATAACATTGTGCACAAATTGAAAAGAATGGGGATATTCAAGAATGTTACTACAAGTAATTGTTTCTTTAAAGTCGCCTCAGTCCGGAATGGTCTATTAAAGCAACGCATATGATTCTCAAGACATTCATTGAATCTTGGGGAAACCATGGCAATATATGGTCAATTGGTAGCAAACGAATGGAAACAAAAGACACCTAACACCTTCAATGTTGAATCAATCAAGTATAAAAAAGAACTACAATATACTATATTTTCAATGTTTGAAAGTATCTACTAGTACTAGAACTAATGGAAAAATAAACGTCTTCTACTTCAGTCATTCTTCTTCTACCTACTAAACTCATGGGTCCTGTAAATCTACTACTTACTCAGTAAATGGCGACGGATTGTCAGACGCAGGTGGTTGGCTGAGTTGAGAGAAATATGTTTAATCATATAGATATGAATTTAAACATTTACCTTAGAGTCAAAGAAAAGTTGAAGCTCATCAGGAGCTTTCGGCGTCCATCCGGATCGCCTTCTTCAAACTGAACAGTTTGTCACGTGTTTAATAACGTTCATCTATTCATCAGCATTATAATTCAATAATTCTGTCCTCTGGTAGTATTACATCCATGACGTTTATGTTTTTTTTTCAGTTATTTCATTTAATTCATTTTTCGTTCAAAAATGTTTGGTTGTGTAAAAGTGACTACTTCAAAACTACTTGAGTATATCATCTTACTCGAGAGGTTACATGACTTGATCTGAATCACTGATCACTCAAGCAATCTTATTACTTGATTACTTGATCTTTGAGACAGATTGTGGGCCTTAAAGCCTTTCGTGTGTCTCTTCCTTTTTGTGACTTTGATCATGTTAGTAAAAACATTTTAAGACAGTTGCGATGCTTTAAAAATAGTTGTTATGTTAAAAACAGTTCTATGTTAAAAACAGCAGATGTTAAAAACAAAAGTAAAGTTAAAAACTGATTAAGTGCTTGTTAAAACTATCCATAATAAACATATTTCAAATGTACTAGTTGTGAATCTCCACGCGAGTAGTCATGTCAGTCGACATTCCCAAACAATGTGAAAGGTAGTGGCCAAAGTAGTTATGTCAGTCGACATTCCCAAACAATGTGAAAAGTAGTGGCCAAAGTGGCTCAAATGTTACAACGTCTGCCTCGAGAGCGGACGGTCATTAGTTCGAATCCTCGCCAGGTCGTATTTTATACATTATTAAAGTGTGAATAGGTAGGACGTATGGACTGTGCTACATCTCACATCCTCTTATAGCAACGCGTAAAATGTTGAAATAACACTGTCGCCGATATAACCTATCATGTGTTGATGAACACGTTTTAAAACCCTTACAACATTTAAACAAACATAGTGAATGACATGATAAACACATATTAGCACAATATTTAAACACAGTAAACAGGGTGTACAGTAGACTCCCTCTATTACGTCCACCTCTATTACGGCCATTCGCCAGTTAAGGCCAAAAATAAAATCCCCGATCTTTTTCCTTC
>JAUUEB010297796.1:0-12914 GCA_032362205.1 Clione limacina
ACACACACACACACACACACACACACACACACACACACACACACACACACACACACGCAATAAACCACACTGAGACGTCACCTTTCAGTAAAGTGCCCTACCTCAAAGCGTCGTAAGATAAGTTTTGTCTTTCTTTGATATACGTTTTAGTTATATACTTTGATGGGGTTCGAAGACAAATATGGGATCTGATTAGGGTTGAGACACTTCTTCTTCCGGAAACACTCCTTGGAAATTCTCAATCATTTTACTTGACAATTTTCTTGGTTCTTAATTCCCATGTTCTTGGATGCATGTCTTCCTCGTTGTCTTTCTGTCTATTTTATCCTTTCTAGCTTTCTTTCATACCCTTCTCATTTCCAATTGAGTTGAATGTCATCATCAGTCAATTTATGGACGAACTATTATAATAATAAGCGCAACCATTTCTATTAGAGGGTTGCATGGGGGGTAAGAGTAAACACATTATGCATGATGTATGTGTAAGCGTGAGCGTAATGTGTAGCAATGGGTATCAACATGAACTTTGAGTTATATCTACATCAGCCATTAAATATGTTTTTTGTCATACTTATACTAGTTTAATGGTTTTTGTACCTAAGTTTTAGCTATCTGTTACCTAACAGTTAAGAATGATAAAAAGTTGCTTATGCTAAGCCGTTTGATCTGTCATCGTCATGACGAAGTTTTTATCGTTCTATTGATTTGTATCACCTTCTCCATATGTGTTTTGATGAGGATTTGTATCCATCAATAACACAGCCAGGAAGCGTAGATTTATCGATCAATTTTCTTTCTCACAATATTAAGCTTAATTGTCGATTAGTTGAGTTTTGCCTATTTGATATCATTACAGTGATCTACAACAAGAACTTTGAAGTATTAAGAGGAATTTTGATGATACATAAAATAGGAATAATATCTCTACATCAGGTCCTATGTTATGTTAATCAAGTTAAGAGTTGAAATGACGAAGAATGTGTAAAATTTAAAAAAAGTTAAGAACAAAAACAAATTAGTAAAAATGAAAATTGTGTTCAAATTATTCAATTCAAACTTGGCTACTTAGCCCCTGAGGTTAATTCAAGCAGTTTGGAATAGGGAGAAAATTTCGCTGAAGGCTATTTTTTACATTACCGCCACTAATGGAAAAATCGACTGTTTAGGGACGCCATTAAGTTCAATCTTCGATCTAATTGTTTGGGGAAGTGGTTGTTGATATCTTCTAACTTCAGTTATTTCAGTAGTTGTTGCGTTGTGTTAGAATTACAATGATTTATTTTGAAAGATTACACGAGTACAAAAATAATGATTCCATTTATGCCGGTCCGTTTTCCTTCAATGTAACAACATGACATCAAGGTTAAATCGGCGACGGAAGTTTTAGACATCTTTACTTCAATGCCATACAAAGGATCTAAATTTAGCCCAAATTATATCGCAATAAGCTTTAAATGATAATACCCGGCAGACGCGTCTTACTTAAAATTATTCCTCATATTAACTGACTTATAAGTTATAACGGTTATAAATGTTTCTATCGTGTGAACTCTTCTTTATAGCTTGCACTTGCCTTTTCAGTCGGGAGTTACCAGCTGTATCTAATGTCTCCATGTGCATTGATTCTCTCTTGTATCGTTCTAAGGAAAACTCAATGGCTTCTCGTGACATCATATGCTTAAAAAAGCTTTTAAATGCGCCATTTAGTTTTAATTTACAAAAAAATTACACGACCCCCTCAAAATATCTCTGAAATGCAAATTTTACCTCTCATTGGCCTATGCTTTTAACTGAGCTTTTTTTACATGGTATAGCTCGGGCGCTTTGCGATCTTAAATTGTCAAACTAAGTTTGGTTCGTAAACCAATACTCCATCAAAGGTGTCTGGGTACACTCGTGACCGAAACACTTGCTTTTGTATGCATTTTGTAACGTTTCAACTACAGCGACTTAAATTATGTCTGTTAATTTTTGATTAATTTTGATTATTTTAATGTCTGTTAATAATTGTTAGATACTTAGTGGCAGATTATAAATTGAATAAGTAATTATAAAACAATACCACTAGACTTGTACTTAGAAAATAAAAAATAGCATGCAACTTAGAATGTTAAGCGTGCTAATATTATGCTTAAATGATAAAGAATAAAAGTCTCCTCCGGTGAACTGTTCCTAGATCCAAAGTCACATCGATTACAAAGAATAAAGGCAAAAGCTGACTTCTCGTTGTATCGGGTCTCGTGTGATTACCAATTTCCTATTATAACAATGTCATTTTCCATCTGTTCTTGACGTTCGACCCGTCTTGCAAGAGAGCAAACATGATACGTCCATTAAAGCCAGATCCTAAGTAGTGCTTGTGACACCTTTTTAGCTCCCTTGAGTCCAGTGTATGTAATCAAGTTAACTCTGACATCACGGAAAATACTTTCTTGCCATGGATGCTACTTGTAGCTAGTATCGATCTTATGAATAAAAGCTGGCGCCTATTAACAGGTTGTTTAAGAGATAACATTATTAGCAGAAGTATATCTAACTAAACACTACATAACTGCAGAATGTAACTAGAGACAAAAGAAATAGAATTTCAAAGAAAAGTTGAGAATCAGAAACTGCAATTAACAGAGTTAGCATTGTTTAGTTAAATTGCTGTGTTATTCATGAGTATACAACGCGCAGTAGCAAACAAGAACCTTCTTGTATACATCAACTCTTTGTTTTTTGTTTGATATAATTTCTTCAGTGAACGTGTTGGATCGTAGTAAAAAGTTTATATTTCACTGCAAAGTCTATGCATTTGATATTTCAGTAACCAGCTCCTCCCTCCTAGACTAATCTCTTAGAGTATAGCTATTTGGAATAATAATTATTTCATCTTTTGTCTAATTTCAATAGATAAGTCTTCGAACTTCGACCCATGAAAGAAAACTAGTCCATGTTACTATATTGTGGTGATCATGATAGCTGTACTCTTCCCAAATATTAACAATATCTAAGGTCTCGAAGTTTTATATGAATAACTTACTTGAACCTGTTCGTTTTCTAAGGGATTACTATTACGCCAAATCATAAGTCCTAAATGTGATAGCTCAAATGCCAAGCATACTTAAGTGGCTGATTGCATTTTCTAAAGACTTATGTGCAAACCTTGGACACTCTTGGCCCTATCGACTGATATACGACCTTTGTTTGTCATATAGTGGCCATGAATATGACATCTTATAAGTGTAGCAACATGAACGCATGTTTGTATGCACACTGTACAAAGTAAGACCCCCATTATATTCATGACTTTGATAAATGTTGAGATGTTTCTCAAGTTGTTAGTAAGTTCAGTGCCAGTTATTCTTGGCTGATCAATATTTTGTGTTATTTTCCATGAGTTAGCTGATGAGACCGTACTGAAAATAAGAGAAGTCCGTAGTTTATCCATACAGTTAAACCTAAGAGAACGACCAACTTATTTAACCGGACATCTCCTATCCAGGTCAGTTACTCGTCTTTCTTCTTTTGAAATTTGTTCATATTTAAAAGTCATGTTTGACAGTTATACAAAATTAAAACGTGATAACACACAGTTGCCTGTGAACGGTGGCAATGGTGGAGCAAACAATTAGAACAGGTGTCGAAATGAACGCAACATTCGTATATTAATACGATTGAAACATCATAACGATTGTCTCTTGCCATTTGACTGATCAATTAACTATAGGTGTGTTAAAGACTCAATTGAAAGATAAAACATCTATGTTTGCTCTTTTTCAACTTGACTTGACTCGAGTTATCCGCAGTCGGACAAAATACATAAGCAGGCAAATAAATCTTAAAATATATTGAAACTATGGACGTTCATATTGAGTTGGTTGATGTATAGGGTTTTACACGCGCACCACAGACTCATTGTGATTCTTGCTTGCTTGTAACCACACTTGTTGTCAAAATAGTTTTGGACACATCTGTCCCTTGTCAATGTTGAGTGTGGCCACACCACTTTAGCTAAAATTAGACGTCTTTTGTTTTCAGTTCGGTCTTATATCGGATGTCACATGGAACACAAAACTCATTTGTCTCAAAAAAAGCGACACTAACCATGGATAAATTTAACATGCATTTGCGATCTTTTGTTGCTTCAAAATGTTGTTGCAAGGAACCATTCGCGACAAACGACAAATATTGAAAGAGTACAGTCTAATCTTAAAAAGCGGGGGAAATTGGTCTCTCTATTTTATCGCTGTTTATCACAGCCATGAACATGTATGCGGTATCCTAACTTTATGCAGCTAAAGATGTGTAAATCCTACACATGAAATTGTTGCGAGTTCCTGACATTAAAGTTTGCCTTTGTTTTTAACTTAAAAATTGTCTTTACAATTATAGGGTAGAACGTAAAAAGCTAAGTTAAGTGAATGTTTTTAAAATGGAAGCTAAATGGTGCATTTTAAAGGTATTAAAGGGGGGTTGTGGACTTTAAAAAAAGCGGAGGTTAATGGTGCATTTTGGGATCAGAAAGTTAGAAAAAAACACTACATGACAAGATATGGTTTGGAAAATGACATTTGTATTGCAAATGATGGTCTAAGAATGTCTCTTATTCAATTTCCGCACATATTAAACACATTACAATTAAATTTAAGAAATAAATATGATTTAACTTCCTAGTCTAAAGACCTGTGAAGAAAGTAAGGATAGTCACGTGAAAAGAACTGTCTTCTTGAATGCAATCCATAGTTGAGGAGGCAACTAGAAAAGGTGCCAAGGCGCTTTTATGTGACAATTGAGTCTAGACTTTTGTCCATTCTCAAGGTCAAGAAACACATTCATTGTATATGACGCCATTCAAATTTTTGTTTGGGTCAGTAGATTGGTTTCAACACACGTGTCTTCTGACCAGCGAGAATATAATGTCCAATAACACTATCCTAACATCGATGTATAATCAGTATTTTTTTTAGTTACTTCACATTAATGTAAGCATGCTTGTAAAACTTAATGTCTTAAAATGAGAAGTTTCAAAACTCAATGTTTTACTGAAGAAAGTTGTAAAGACTAAGAAACCACGAATGAAAAACAAGAAAACAGGCTTAAGATTATATCGTATTTTCTGACAATAATTGAATTTACTCGTTCTTCAACGATTGTGCATGAACTGTACACGGTTTTCACAAATAATGGCAATGGCACAATATCAGTTATAATGATTTTCAAGATCCGCAGTCCTATTTTACACAAAAATCTGTCAGTTTATCAGTCTATTATTATAAGTAAATTTTATCATTGAATATAATAAATATACTAAATAAATAACTACAATCTTTTTTAATCTTGTTTTAAGATAAAACTTAACAACAAAATAAAGAACTTTCCAAAATGTTGTAGGCAAAAAGGATTTCTGCATCTTTGGGTACTTCGAATTCCTTAAATACTACCTAACATAATAAAGGTCAATTATAACTTTTAGAGACTAATGAATGTACAAATAACAACAACCAGTGACCAGACTAAGGAAAGACGACATTTTGATCAGCATCGGAAACCAGAATCTCTTGGGACCAAATACGTTTGTTTGTGATAGAGTACGAAAAAGGAGGAAAAGGAACAAAAAAGAGAGAACGCAATGGATGTCCTAAAAGGCAATTTAGTCTTGGGATTTAGCATGAATATTTGCATTCCCAAGACGCTCAGACACTCTCGGTTTTCTAGCTTTCAACGTGACCAAATGAAGGGGATTAATTTGGAGAGTCCACTCAAACCACCAGTTCAATCTTGATGTCGGTTGACTGTCAATGACGCAGTGACTGCCAGCGACCAGCGTTAATAATGAAATATCCTTACAAAATGGTTATGTGTTTTTATTCAAAATAGTTTCCTCTCGCTAGAATAACGATTATTTCTTTTATTGATAAATCTAGTTGACCTTTTGTCATTAAGATCTAAAAAGTATAGCTGATTAGATTGTGTGTTGATTCTACGAGTACATTTCTATAAACCTTAGAAACTAGCAAATTATAATGAGCTTTTTCTGAATTTTTAATTACTTTTGAAATAAAAATGCAAAAAATAAAGTAGGGTTTTGCAAGAGTCGTCATCGATTTTTCAGATTTGTATGGTACTGCGCACAATATATAGATCAATGAGATTGTTTAGCAACTGTGAAATTATTCTTTGAAAATGTTTTTTCACGGATACATTTTTGAAATACTCAAATTATTAATGCAAAATTATCCCAATTGTTTAAGCTTTAACCATTTTTGAATGAATTTAAATTAATCCACATGCGTTGATGCAAATATGTACTTTTCATCATCATTATTGTCATGGAAAGGCTCTAAAAGAAGTTGTGTATTCAAAATCGCGTCAGTCTGTGGGAAACTGCTGCCATCCGATATATTTAGATTTAAAAAATAATTTAACAGATAGCTGGTAAGTATTGTAAAATCGGAGTGCCTGGTTTTGATCATCGTTATTCAGTTGTTTCTTTTTTTCTGGATCATAATTCTTTTTCATGTTAAAATAGATTTCATGACTAAACATGTATGATCTATATGTGTCTATTTATCATGCGATGTAGATTTAAGTTTTGTGAAAAACAAAATCCGTACAAATCAACAAACGAATGAATAAATAGTATTATTTTCATAAATAATTCTTGGATCTTCAAATTTACGATGATTCAATAAGATGAAAAAAATCATATTTAACTAGTATACTAATTAGCTGTAGATAATCTTTTTATTAAATATGTTTTGTATGATTTAAACGACTGCAGATTATTTGTTTTTCAAAATTACTAATCTTCAATTATCGTGTCATGATTTTATGTACACTTTTCACATAAAAACACCCAAAAATGAAACATGTTCACGAGCGGTATCGGGGTGATAGGGTACGTTTGAGCCGACCATAACTCCAACTTGTCATGTAGGTCAGATAATGTAAATCTAAATTCTCCAAGTTCTTTGCACTTCATGACAACCAGCCAAGAAGCACTCATCCAAACGCGCATTGCATTTTCATACACAGAAGAAGTGATCGCAGTTATAACAAGGGTCATTTATGCAAGGGGATATTGCCGATAAATCTGAATGTCTGTGGAAATGTCGTTTCCAGGCATACGTTGATTAAATGCCAAACCATACATTCACTAATAATGCACGCTGTATTCAATTTGCATTTCGCTTTCCCTAGTTGCGTCTCCGGGCACGCATTCTTATTCTGGTCTTGGTTACATTTCAATAATAATCTTTCTCAGGCGGTTATTTTGGACATATTTTCTGATGAGTTTCCTTTTCTTGTATGCATAACATGTATCCGACTTTATTATTATAAGGGTTTGATGCATGTAGATACGCTTGTTTAAATGTGTGTGTGGTGTTCGTTAGAGTTTTGTCTTTCTTAGTTGAGTAACATCATAGTTTACATAATGAGTTTTGTTTATGTATATATGGTTGTATACTATTTACATCACCGACATATTCTGATTTCCTCGCTTGCGGTCACACTCGTTGTCAGAGCACTTTCGGACACATCTGTCCCTTGTCAATGTTAAGAGTGGCAAGGCTTCTACGTATTAATGGGTAATTATGGAAGGGGAATTGATGTAGGGAGAAGGGGGGTTTTGTGGCTACTGGTAGGTTATAGGGAGGACAGATGCAAGATAATTAACTAGTCTTACCTTCTTCCTCTTCCTATACCTACAGCTGAGTGACCCGAGATGTATTCCTCCCAGTGGCACTCATCTCACTTGACATAAGGTTGGTGCTTGGGCTGCAGAGGGTTGGCCCTTCTCTCCATTTCTTGGTGGTAGTCTTCTCTTAGTCATTTCCTTGTCTTGGGCTCAACCTGCAAATTTGGCGGGAGCTATATCTGCTTTTTGAGCAGGAGCTTGACTTTGGGGTTGACCTGCTTTTCGGCGGGAGCTTGACTTGATGGGAGGCTTCTCTTAGTCATTCCCTTGTCTTGGGCTCAACCTGCCACCTTGGCGGGAGTTAGACTTCGGGGCTCTATCTGCCTTTTGAGCAGGAGCTTGACTTTGGGACTTGACCTGTTTTTCGGCGGGAGCTTGACTTGGTGGTAGACTTCTCTTAGTCATTCCCTTGTCTTGGGCTCATCCTGTCACTTTGGCGGGAGCTAGACTTCGGGGCTCTATCTGACTTTTGCGCAGGAGCTTGACTTTGGGGCTCGGCCTGCCTTTTTGGTGGGAGCTTGACTTGTGCTCTACTTACCTATCTCTAGATCTATGCCGTTGCTGCCTCCCAACAATATTGCTTAAAAAGGGAAATAACTCACAAACGCCATCTTTACTGCTTAAAAAATTCCCTGTACATTGTTTACTTTTCCGAAGTTAAGATGGCGTTTGCGAGTTGTTTCCCTTTGTAAGCTAAATTGTTCAATTCTAAAAAAATATTATACTCAAAATACTCATTAAAACTCATCTGCAAAATTTCATAAAACTCGATAACTTTTTTAACCAGTTATGCCATTTTAAGCTATGCACGGGGACTTTTTTGAGCAGTAGATATGGCGTCTGTGAGTTATTGCCCTTTGCAAGAATAATTTGGCAATGATATTCATACAGTGAGTTCATAATAACAATGGCAACTTATCTTCAAAATTCCATAACCATCAATAAAATATTCAGCCAGTTATGCTGTTTTAAAGTATGCACAATGATTTTCTTGAGCAAAAAAGATGGCGTCGGCGTAAAATCCCAGAAATTCCCGCTTTTTGTTTTATTGTTAACTGGCGGATGACCAGTGGTCACATCAACTTAATAATGGTACCATAAAATATATTTCTAAACGCTTGTTGAAAACCAGAGGGTTCTATCTATAATGGCTCGGAAGTTATAACGATTCTTTATCGACGCATAATTAAAAAAAATGTATATTCACACAATTGCCAGTTGCAACATCGTCATAGTTTCATAATTTCTCATGGCACATTTCAATTCAAATTTATTTCACATAAAAAACGACTGACAAAACAGGTTGTAAGAAATTGAATTGATGTTAACGGGACAAAAGAATAAAAGTAAAAATGTATATTATTGGACACAAATATATTTATTCAATTTTGATCACAAGTAATTTTATTTCATTTTTATATATCTATATATTTGTTCTTTATTGTTTCATCATTGAATAACCCATCTAATCATCTGCGTTTGGTTGTACTGTTCGTATTAATATTTCGTTTGTTACTTTGTTATGACTTAGTCTCTAGAGTCGAAACGTCAACTGTCTCACATTTGTATTTGTTTAAATGTAATGATTAAAGAGCCATTGAAACCCCGTGAAAATAAAATTAACAAAATTAACCATGAAACAGATTAATATTTCAATCGAAATAGCTTGACAGGAATACTTCTAGCGGTGATGTTTCTTCGTACAGCTGACATTGCAAGATAGTGTGGATAATAAGAACCTGCAATATTCTAGAATTTCTCATATTTGGATCATCAATACGTCCGATAAGTCTGCCCTGTTTGTGTTTGCAATCAGAAAATAGCCAAGCTTTCGATTCTGAAGCTTAGCGTCTTCCCAGCTTTCTCATTAGTGGTCGTCTGAAATAGCGTTGAATATTTTCTGATTCATGTTCTTTATTTGATCGGATATTTTTTTTGCACTTTCTTTGATCGTTTTTTGAATGGTTTTGACACACACTCTTTTCAGCACTATTTCTTTTTTGATTTTTTCTAATTGCAGAACAGTTCATTATTTCATTTTTTAAATAACCTTGTCAGTTATTTATGGTTTTAGCTTTCTCGTTCTTGTGTTCAAACATTCTTCGCCAACCAACTTAAAATCATACAGTGTGACCATATTTCCCCTTGTTTGTTCTATATATTACTTAAAGTTCCAAAAAACAAGTGACATTCTTTATTCGAATCTCTGAAGACAAATGCATTTTTTAATGACGTTTCTGCCCTGTTCACCAGTATACCGGTTGATTTTGCTCTTCATGTTATCAAAATTAAATTTGAAAATGACATTAGCTGGAAAAATGCCACTGAGCTAGAGTTAGACCAAATTTTGACCTCATAAGAAATTTGCTTAAACATCACTTATTTCGTGTACAATGGTTACTTATACAAGCAGAAAGTTGGCGCTCCTCTGGGTTCTTCTATCTCTCTAGGAGTAGAAGATTTAGCCAATGAGGTTTTCGAAGAAGACGCACTCTCATCCTGTCCAGACTATCTGAAGCCTAAGGTCTGTACAGATACGTCGATGACACATTCACGGTTTTACATGAATATGCCATCGAAGAGTTTACAGAACGAAAAAACTCCAGAAACAACAACATTCAGTTCACCATTGAACCTGAGAAACATTGTAAGCTCCCCTTCCTTGATACGGGCGTCACACCCACCAGTATCTGAAATGGAAATCGAACCACTTTTTCGAACACAAACGCTCAGTATTTTGTACCCTCCTTAAGAGAGCTGCTACTCTTGTGTCAGAAATACAGACTCAAGAAAGAGAAAGACCGCATCAAAGATGTACTCTCCATCAATGGATATGACGCCTGGGCAATGAATATCCCATAAAATACTACAAAAAAAGAACTCGGAAGAGAATGCTGACACTGACAACAATTCAGCCATAAAGAAATTCCCTGTTCCTCTGCCATATGCCAATGGTCTTTCAGAGGAACAGCAAAGACCACGGTGTTGCCACTTACCACAAGCCAAGTAATACAATTAGGTCCATTCTGGTCAAACCCAAGGATAAACCAAACACCGCCCAAATGTGTAACTATGTACTCTGATTCCCTTATTATGAGGGGGTGATAATAGAAGGGGGTGCACATTGACTAATTTTCAATAGAAGGGGTGTGTAAAAAGAAGGGGGAGGGGGTGAAAATCGGCACTCTACTGAGTAGTTACACTTAGATTTATTTGAGTAGCTAATCAAAAGTCGAAAATCTCCAACTACTCTACTCTGTTCAAGTATTCCACTGAACTCCTCAACCACAACACTGGTTCCTAAACAGGCAATTGAGAATGGTAAACTAGTTTTCCAATGAACCTATAGATTCATATGGCTCTCAGGTCTCCAAAGAAACAGTACAAGTCTCAAATAGGTCATGAACAGCGTGTCCAAAAGTAAGTTCAGGTTTCTACGCGTCTCATATAAATTTATTATGAAATTAAACCCATCGTGCTATACATCAACTGCACGTTTAATCATATCGACCAGTTTCTTTAAAGCCAATCAGAAATGATGCTTTAGCTAAGAATTATCTTTGAAGGGAGTAAACAAATCAAGATGATAAAGCTGTGCAAATGAATAAACAGCGCTCATTACCTCCCCTGTGATCAAACAGGCCTCAGCCAATTGATTAATTCATTTTGAAAGAATAAAATCATAAACTAACGGCGGGGTGAATAAAAGTCAAGGATACCTTATCAGCACTATGGGGCTAGCTTTTGGATATAATCAAACTTCGTGGAAGCCTTGTATCAGTAATAACATTTTGGAACTCATTAAGAAAATAAAAGATCTTAAACAATTAATATCCTGCCATCTAGGGATGAGAGGAGATCGACTACTACTGAAATAAACAGAGATAAGAACAAAGCAGTAAAGAAGTCCGCAAAATCAGTCAAGAAGAAGTTCTTGCGAGACAAAGCTACAGAGTCTCAACGAGCAGCTGCAGTAAGGGATGCTAGAAGTCTTTAGAATGTTACAAGATACTTGCCAAGAATATGGCCCAGAAACCAACAGTTTTCATTTCAAGAACAAAGAAGGAAAGGTCATTGCCAAAGTATAGGATCAAAGCATTTGCAGGGCACAACACTTCCAGACTATTCTAAACCGGTCATATCAAGACATATCAGCTGTGGTTCAAGGAGGAGGAAGGGAAAATATGATGAAGAAATAACCGATTACATATAAGAAAAAAGAGAAGGCTTTTCGGAAAATTAAAATAAATCGGTCCCTGAAGACATAATTACAGCTGATATGTTGAAAGCAGATCCTGTCGTGAGTTCATAGGGCTAGATTGATCCTTTCAACAGGATATGGACATAGGAACAAGTGCCTAAGAAAAGAGACATAGCAGAAAGAGATTATCATTAAACTACTATAGAAAAGAGACATTTCCTAATGAGAAAACTGTCGATTTAATCTTCTGTCGGTACCAGGAAAGGTTTTTTTACAGATTGTTTGGCTTCCAACGAGTGGGGTGATTTATAAATCAAGCAGCACCTCCACCATCACTAAACTGACACTTCACAAGTAAAAATGTTCGTTCTGTTCTTTTGCATGCTGCAAGAAACTTGACTAACTACCAAGAAAATAAAGTTGATTGGTTTTGGAGGAAAATTTCTCAGGAGAAAACTGGCTATTTTGTTGGAACATAGGATCACTATACTCCAGTTGCCAAGTGCCATATTTCATAGTAACCTTGCAAAAATACCCCCAAGCAGGTTATAATTTATTTTGGTAGAGGATGGTGTCTAGAAACGAATCTGCATGTCAGACTGACATCATTGAGCATTTTGAGAAATTCAAGGTAGCGTCCAAAGCATATTTTACTATAAATAGCCATTAAAAAGCGTCTAATAGTCGAAACCCTTACATATACAAGTATCTAGAATAAAGGGTACATCAGTATAGACATTTATGGTGTTTTTAAATCTAACATTTTAATATGTGTTATTTTATATAATGCTAAATATATTACAATATTTGCATAGAAGTCTTGCAAAAAACTAGGTCACAATTTGCATATTCTACAGTTTATGGTCATTAGATAAAGTTTTATATTCAAAACAATAACATTCATAATTTTATAAAAAGTGTCCATATGAATGGAAAAAAATATGATAAATTCACTGAAAAGTTCAAATGTAAATGTCAAGGTCATTTATAACGTAAAAATGGCATTTTTTTAGCTATGCGACCTTGGTG
>JAUUEB010298018.1:0-12914 GCA_032362205.1 Clione limacina
GTATTTTGAAGAAATCCTTTCGATCGTTATTCTTTTACCCGCATGACAATAAATATTGAAAAATCCTTTCGATCTCGTTATCTAGATAACAAATTCTTTGATCAATATTATATTTCTATTTCCACACCACTTATTCATAATTTACTATACTCAATCATCTTTTAATTCATCACACCTTTGGTTTGTCGCGTCATTGTTTACGACTTTTTATAGACCAATCAAACACAAGAGGAAGTGAAGGATCTAAAGAAGAATATCCCCAAAATACAAAGTCTCAAGCTTAGATTACGTCCCTTCTTAGACCTACTCAATCAAGATTCTCTTGTTAGTAATACTTCATGATGATGACAAATTCATCATATCAGTAAAGATGTAAAAGGTTCAAAGGTTCTGGAAAGTTCTGTTAAAGAGATGGTTAACATTTATTATCTGAGTAATACTCTAACAAATCAATCTGTTTTACATAAAATATTCTAATATTTTAATCTTTTATTTCCCCTTGTCCAATATATTCTCTGTGTCTATCACTACTGTTACATATCTCTACAATTTGTTTATGAAAATGTATATGAGGCAGCTTCGATTCCGTAAGACTATCAATTTAGCAAGACGAACCTGAAACTAACCTTTAAAGGTATTGAATAAAAAAAAAAGTCAGCTTGTTGTATATTATGTAATATCTTGTTAGGGAATTCATAAAATAGCTTGGGGGCGAAATAAAATCTGCTCTGTTGAAATATCTAAAAATGAAATTCATGTTTTTCAATCTTTGTATGAAGTAAAAAACACAGATAATTAAATTGCATAAACTGCATGAACTGATTCGAAAAGGAACAAACTTATATCAAAACTTCACAAGAATCAGATAATAACAGCATATTTCGTATACCCACATATCTCAATGGATTAAGATTTCCGTAAACGATCACTGTTATAAAAAGTATATAAACCAACATTATTGTCTTAGGACAACGCTGTGTCTTAAGTTGCCATTTTATGCGAGTATGTTGACTAGCGTCAAATGACTTTTATATAACTACAACAGTATAATGAATAGGAAAACTGAGCCATAAATATGGTGATACAATATCTGATACTGAGTGTTAGCCATCAAATACAATAAAGTCCACCTCTAGATATCAACAGTATTAGTAACACACAGACTTACTTCATATTAATAAGACATTAGCTCTTGTGATCAGTGAGCAGCGAAGGACCAATATTGCTCTGCGAGGGACCAGTGTTACTATATTGCATTCTTCAGCGTTTGTGTTATTAAGATTCTAATATAATCTCCAATCCACATTTTAGGTCACAAATAATCTAATCCCATGGTAAAACTTCTAATAAACTACCACTGATGTGTCCACAAACAGTCTTTTCATGAACGTCTCCTACTTTGTCTGGAGCTACCAGGTGACCAGACAAAAGTATACCCAAGAAAAGAGTTGTAGAATTCTTATTTTTATGTGAGGAAAACAACATTTTACATCATATGTTTCGCATTTCTAACTTATGGTTTTGATGAAGATACAAACAAAACTTGTCCCTATAAAACATCTTTAATGTGTTTTCCTCTTCTGGCAGCGCATGTTTGAACGCACAGAACGGAATATTCAATCACGCTTTGGTCTTGCGCTTTTTGGGATTGCCATTCCACGGGTGATCGCCGTCTTAAGATTATGAGTGTTCTCAAAGGTGTTACCACATAACTTATCCTTCAAATTGCTCCAAAGATGAAAGTCGAATGAACTAATTTCAGGGCTGTGGGGAGACCAAGGATGAGCAGTTATGCGGCTGATTCTTTCACCAAAGTGTTCTCTGAGCAATTGCAGTAAAGCACGTTAGGTGTGACGTATAGAACCATACTGAAACCGTGGTCTCTTTCTTCTCTTCCAATGTTGCGGCCTTACTTCGTCGAAGACATTGTAAGTGTTTGAATATAACGTTTGGTATTTACAATCTGTGTGTTGCCCTTGGTGTTTCAATAGCAGACATCTCTACTGTGCGTATCTTTTATGTCTTTCGTTGTTTCAGATTGTGACCACTTTGATTGTCACGGTTCTTCACATTTAGTGTTTTTATTTTCAAGAATACGGCACCAATTAGAATCAGCGTTGACGGTTATGTCACCCTGTAATGTAGGGTGACCATAGTCCGACGTATCCAAGACTGACAAGAGTGTCGTTTGGTTTAGAGGGAGTACAAACCCAAAACCGAGTAAAATAATAAAACATTTCTTTATTGTACCATGTCAGCAGTTCTTAAAAATAAAACATAACTTTATCAAAATGTGAAATGAAAAACATTGAGAAAGTTAAATTCCTGCTTGGATTCCAATCAATTATACGCTTTAAACGATTCATTAAGGATCGTGTGTTGCGCGGTGCAATAGAACACAGTGCATATCCGCGTGAAAACTTGCGCACCAGCGATATTGAACGTTAGGCAGCAAGGCGGAAGAAGAAAGCTGCCAATCGAGTTTATCTCTATTATCCATTGGTAATTAGTTTTGATTCCATAATACTGTCAATTGTTAACGGATATTGCTGAAATTAAATAGTTGTCTTCATCGGGTTGAAATTACAACATCGTACACGATTTGAAGTCAATCAATTGTATCTTTCTTGAGTTATCGTGGCCACAGACAGACAGACAAACAAACGAGCAGCGTCACTATATTCTCCGCGAGTAGTAAATACTCGGTTTCGGGTAATGAATACACCTTGAGCCGCTTACTACTGCTGTCTTTTGTTTCCCGGCACGTCTTCCCTTCAGTCGCTGGTAGTAAACAGATAACCACTCACACGTTCGTAGTATATTGGTAAAAACACTTCATTAAACATTAAGTGACAAAAAAAGTAATTACTTTACGTCGATATTGACAATACTTAATCAAAATCATTCAAAAGCTGTCATGTTTTTATCCCATTGTTCCTGACACCAATTATGTATATCACGATTTATTTTTAAGCTAAAGTTGGAATATGAGCACTATGTCATACAACCAAAAACCAGGAGTTGGAAAATGACAGATTTATCATAACTTATATTTAATAATATAACTACTCCTTTGCTGTTAACTATGTAAAACAATCCAAAAAGTATAATGCTGGCCAAAAGTTACGGGAAACACTGTTCAATGTTTTCTCAAACGTTCATCAAATGTAACAGAACGTCTTGAAACATCGCAAATACATTTGTTTTCCACATGAAATCATTTCATCAAAAAGAGGAGAAAATATGCTGGATAGAAATGCCGAGTCAGCATCTTTGTAAAGAGCATTCGAAGGACACAAAAACTGCGATGGAAACAATATACGGCATTGCTAAGTTTCATTTTGTTGGCTATCTGGAACTTCAGCATTATTGGTAAAATATGTGACATCGAGAACAGTTAATTTATTGAATTTATTGAGAAAATCAACATTTTCTGATTTTTATAAAATATGCTCCGATAGAAAATACCAAGTTGTGGCAGAATTTTACAAGCTATGCCAAATTTGACCACAAAAACGGATTGTCTGTATCGAAATTCGATACGGAATCATATTTGCATGTCTGATTACATGGATTTGGTCGATTAAGCCAAAATAAATAAGAGTATGTCAAAGTAGTCACCGCCAGCCAGACCTCTGCCTCACGGATGTAAGACACTGCTTTCAAACAGTCGGGAAGCATACCGTCCAACAAGACACTCTCAGAAGCTCAACAATAATATTGCTTATTCAAGCAACATGCAGGGAACAGTTCACTTCAATGGACCAGTGTCGGACATATTCCTTATTCAAAGTGGTTTGAAATGAGGAAATGTGCTTGCCCAAACTCCGTTTAGCATATTTCTCCCTTGCACTGAAATATGCATCCAAGAAAACAGATAAACGATCCTATACGCACACCAAGTTCGATGGTCAGCTCTTCAACCTCGTGCTACTATAGCTGAAGACAAGAGAATGGCGAGGGCTGATCTGGAATCTTCCATTTGCTGATGTTTCGGCCAAAATGGTTTGAATCCAGGATGACCTACAAAGCGTAGTCAATGGTACTGAGAGTTGGACCACACACTCTTTTCAAGAGGAACGTCTAAACAAGTTTTGAAATCGCATGGAAGGACCACATTTGCAACAACAAAGTCTTGGAAAAAGCATATCTGCTAAGCCTTTATACTTTGCTCATGCAGAGTCACTTGCGTCTGATTGGCAATGTTCATCGGATTCAGGACGCAAGAATACTAACAATGTCTTACATGGAGAACTTGAGTCAGGATCCCGACCCAGAGGTCGTCCACAGCTAAGGTAATATGACACAACATGAAGACCGCCAACATCTCTGTAAATATATGGAATTAATAGCCGAGGACCGCACTGCCCGGTGACAAGAACTGACCAAATGCACCATTGTTTGTAAGCAGCACATCCTCAGACTATGGTCCGAACTATAAGAAAGAAGTAACGCTGTTGCGGTTACAAACAAACACCTTCTAACTTGGTGTATAGTGCATACTCCAGGGACTGCCATTGATCTTCTAAGACCACATCTGGCGTTGCAACAGAAACTGAAGAGCACAATAATAAATATATCGATGTCAAAACAATGGATTCCAGTATCGGCGTAGTCCTTATCAGTAAAAGTGTGTTACCAATCCCGTGTCTCTTACGGTCTTTTTCGCTAAACTCATCACCTATCCGTTAATTTCGTTAGAATTAAAGTGTTGGGAAAAAAGGATGTTTTTCATACGGTTAAATATGACCTTCTTAAGATCATTTTTTTTTTATTAGAACTACTTATTCCTTGAAAAAGAAGGTGCGCCTTGGTCTAGATTTCAAGATTCGTTAAAGAAAGCCATTTGAACCAGTTCTGTAGATACGGTTCTTTTCACTAAAGCGGCAGCATAGTAATCATGTACAAATATAATATAAAAACATTATTCCTCATTGATTCGGTCCCCTGTAAACATGTTAATTAGACAGAAATGGACATTTGACCATTAATGAAGGTCAAGAGTTATCTATACTAAGCTACAGATAAATCGCATAATTTAGTTATTATTAAAATATTGCATTCATGTCAGGATAATTTTGTCATTTCGTATCATATATTTCGCATTGTAGCTGTTCTAATAGATAGACTATTTAGATGAACATGTTGAAATTACACAAATAAAATCTTGTTACACGAGATCGTAAGAGGGACAGATCACAGACTGAAGTTTCTATTGAAAAAAAGAGCTTATTTATTTTTTTTCGTGCAATGTCAACATGTTCATACCGATATACTATCTCTAAAATGAGAAAATCTACAAGTGTGCCATTAGCAAACTTTCAAGGATTATCAGGTATCTTAAAAAATATCCTATTGCCATTAAGTTCAAATTATTTGTTGTTATTTTATTTCAGAATACGGATGATATAACGTTCCATTGATGTGGAAATGTAACATCTCTAGTTCTTAGGTATTTCTTTTTGAAAAATAATGTTCTCAAAAATTTTAATAGAACCTTATGTCAAATAATAAAAAAGTCTTGGAATATGATATTTCTAGTGTGTTAATAAATTTTGTCTCATTATGCCCAGTATTGATAGAACGATGAGATGCGTCATATTTGCGTCAGTTAGAGAAATCTAAATTTCTATTCTTCAGACTTACTGTCTGTCTTTCTATTGCAAGGAAAGGGGGGGAGGGGTGGTGTTTGAAAGAAATGTACACCTTTTCTTAAACATAAAGAGCACAATGTAATTCACATTGAAGAATGGCAATATTCAGGCCGATAACCAAGAAATAAATAAACATGCTACATACAATGAATTATAATGTAACTATTGGCATAGTACCCGGTCTTGTCTAGAAAGGATACAAAAAGAAAGAAAATACGATTTTGTCTGACTTTTTAACCACATTGCACACCTTTCTCTCTCTCTTTCTCCCCACTATGCGCAAATATGCCACCATCCTCCTTTTAAAAATCATATTTTGAAACACCCTGTATGCACTTTTGTTTCAGCTTTTGTTTACATTTCTCTTAATACGGACATATAAATGTGTGGTCATTAGGCTGAGACTCGTATATCATGTGCGACAGGAATAAGGTGCAAGTGTTTCCATATTTAGTTTCATGGCATCTTTGGTTCTATAACTTCTTTGTAAAATACGCACCGAAAACGAAAAAGCTAATAACTTTTCTTACCGTCGGCTGATTTTCACAAAAAACTTCACTACACATTTGGTAATATGTACCAACATTATGCCAAAGCTTCAGGTCGATTGAGTTAAAACTGTGGCTGCAATCCGATTGCATACAAAAAAATAGATAAACAAACACACATATTTTGAATTATATTATGTAGATCTTCAATATACATGCGCGCGAACGTACGCACACATGTATTCAAACCCATACGACAAAGTCCATCGAGCAGCATAATACGCATCTTTTTATAATTTTAGTGTTTTTGTTTGTTTTTGTTTTGTCCTGAAGAAGGCAAAAGTGTCGAAAATTCGTAGTATCTTGTCTCCGTCTTCGTTTAATGTCTTTTTAATAATTAACTTTACTTGACCCCATCCTGTCAACATTTCTCGATTATTTGTGAGCTAATCGTACTTTTCAAGGCGATGTTTAAATTGTTTAATTTCCGTGTCCATCAATCATGTCACTTTGTGCGCGATCTTTAAACATATAAGAAGTTTCATTTAGTATCTCAAATGTGAACTGAGATTTGTGGCTAAGAGCGAGAGAAGGACATACTGACAGGAGACATAGACGATCATTTCAAGGCTCAATTTCGATTTTCATCTTTCAAGTCAAATTTCAGAACAACTTTTTAACATTTAATACGCATCCCTTACTTTTGTGAGCCTCTGAATTTACATTAATTATTAGCTATTGTCTTTTGGAATTACATTTTTGTTTGAAATGTTGATATCAGCAAGAATAAGTTGTTACCATTTATTGCAGATTGAGCCATTTGCGTAAATTCACAGGATTCACAGGCGTATAAAAATCAGGGATGCGTAACACAGGAAATCTTAGTTTCCCCAAGTATCCTTTTTATTGATGAAAATGTACATTAAAAGTCAATAAAAGATGGAATGTCATTATAGAATGAAGATCAAACCAGTGAAGTGGTCATAACTTTGTCGATCATCCTCCAGGGATATGAATTCTCGATTTATGGAAATAAGCTTAATTAATGTTGTCTGAGATGTTACTATTTTTGGCTACTATCTCATTTTATTTGTTGTACTTTTATGCTACCCAGAATTGATCATTATATTGACAAAATAAAGGATATCTTTGGAACAAGAAAATATCTTATGAATTAGAATGTTGATGAATCATTTAAAGGCTCAATTTAAATTTTCATCTGTCAAGTCAAATTTCAGAAACTTAGACAAGAGTCTTGTAGATTAGTTATAAAGATGATCACATCTGTCGTCCTCTTGACTCTAGAGTCTCAAACTGTCACCAAAATCTTCACTTTTGCATTTACGTGACAAGACCTGAACACATGACTCACTACTGTCAAACTGGTTTGACTTGAAACATAAACCCTGGTGGGGGGGGGGGGAGGGGACAAGAAAGTACCAAAATTGATGATATTTTTCCTTAGTCTACGATGGTATATTCTTTTTGATAAGAATAATACTAAATCTTTATAATAATTCCTCTAGAACTTTAAATTTCCTTTGACTTAACGAAGTAATTACTTACAAAAATTAGTTTTTCAACAGTATCTATAATCAAATGATTCAAATAAACACCATATACCAGTTGAATCAAAAGGCTCTCACTGCAATATTAAATCTTAACATTAATCAACAGTACTTGAATTTGTTTTATCAAATGACAAACGCCGTTAACACTATGTAGTGATGTGTATTTTATGGACATAATGGCCGGATGTGTGTTGGTAACAGCGCTAGCTACATCTGACCATTGGTCATTATGTAGTTTGTCCATGATAATAGCTAACAGTCACAGCCAATTTACTATGATTGCCACCCAGGATGACACTGACGATGTACACAGGGGTATTACCCATTATCGATAGCCTTAATGCTATAAATCTTATTTCTAAGTATGAGATCGTTCATGTAGAAAGCAATTTCAAGGACCCTTAAAGAAAGAAAAACTGTTTGGGCGGGGATATCCGGGTCCTATAAAACCTATTATGTCCGTAATTGGATTCTACTCAAAGTGTTAGGTGAGAGGCAAGATAGGAAACGGTGAATGCAACATTGAGCAAGTAAATTGTGACATGTTCCTTCCATTTTAGATGGTGAATGTCAATTGAACACTGTTAGAATCATTCTATTTGTGTATTGTTCTAGACCTCCTAGTTCAACCCGCAAGACTTCTTGAGAAAATTCATTAAAACTAATATTGTGTGGTACCGGTGGTAACTGTTTGTTTGTGACTTTGAGAAATTAGATTTTAAAACTATTTGATAGTCACGACTGAAGAGGTAGTTGAATTGATTTTTTTTCATTTATTGGGCTTCCTGCCCTTTACAAAAAACAACATACAACAGTATCATTTCATTTGACAATTCAATAATAAATAATATAATATATAATATTATATCATTCTATGACTCAGTCATATACTTGGCCTAAAGTATCACTTCTCAGAGAGTTAGGGAGCGAGAGCAATAATTTCGATTGTTGAGTGTTTTATAATGCCATACAATCAAAATATTGAAAAATTGAAATGTAGTAAACATACAAACGAGCCTCGAAGTGTCCGTTAAAACCAAGTTTGCGTTAGATAAAAAGTAGGTTATCAAGAGTTGTTACATTTAAAAGCAAATTTTATAGCAACTTTCTGAATGTAACGACGAGTAAGGACCACAGGTAAATTTCATATTTACATTTCTTATATACAAGAACAATTTGAAACCTGTGACCTTCTGCCCTGATTAATCGCTCAAACAGTCGTGAGTATACTTGTGATCCATTTTATGAGATTTAACGATCTAGCGTATTTATACATATAAGGATTATACTCCCAATGAACCAGGGTTCTCATCCATCTGACAATTCATTTACCTTAAAAGTCATTTCACATGCTTTTGTAATAATCTAAAACCGCATCAGAGAATTAAAAGATCACACGAACGTCTTTGAAGATGTTCTTTTTGTATTTGTGTAACTTTTCCGTCTGTTTGTGGGAAATAACTTCATGTGTTGGCTGCCTTTGGCCTATATTATTTCGTTGACAGCATCAGCTACGTATTGACAAATCAGACTCAAACTGTAATGTCCGTCTATGTCCGACTTTGGCCGGCTATTGAGGTGAATAATCCCTGGACAGTGAGTGACTATACATCTAACGCCCACGTATTGATAGAAGGGCATAAACAACTGATGATTACTAGTCAGAGATTGCGTGTATCAATCGACAATTATGGTTGGATGATTGTATTACTCGTGAATTGCGACACAAGACGAGATTTGATGAAGGGCATGTTTGTTTCCGGTTGACTGCACCTTGTGTTAGTAAAGATGGCGGATCATGGATCTATCTCATACATCTGACAGTGACATTCAGAGTTGTTTCTTGCTGTCAATTGTTATAAGACACTCTTGAAATAAACCGACCCTTCAGGCGACCTTAATAGCGGTCCTGGTCCAAAACTAATTATGCCGACATACCTTAATTTCATTTGATAATAATAAACATAAGTCGGTGACACCTACATGGTGAAATTGCTTTGTAGACGGTGTGCTTAATTTACGTTATAATACAGGGTGTCTCTCAATGTATCACGTACTCCTATAAATTCGATACACAAAGAACCAATACAGATTAATACATGAATTATGTTCACCATGAAAAAACACGAACAATTATGACACTTCAATAAACATGTTCAAATGTAGGAGTGGGACAATATTGATATCATTTTATTAACATTCTCCGAAAAGTTCCATTATGAGACGTTAATGTGAAGACGCCACAAGTCATTCTTCCGGCAGCACAAGTAATAGTGGGAGTGGACCGTCCAGTGAAGAAGGTGAATGTCAGGGTCATACAGTTGTTGATGCAATAGGAAATGATGTTGGTGAGTGACCGTAACCAATTATTGCGTTTTCAATTTGTTCCTTTGTTGATGAACCATCATCATAGATTTTGTGTTATATGATATTTCGATTAATCTCAAACCTTTACATTTTCATGTAATGCTATGACTTTCCATAAGTTCGAACTAATTGTTAATTGTATTACTTTACTAACGTGTTCGTCTCATATTGTTCAGTTTAGTTGGTATTTCAATTTAAAAACTTGTCCATAGGCTTGAGGTTAAGTTTTAATTTAATTATTTCCTAAAATCTATTTCACGTTCACTTATTAATGTTGCACATGTTTTTATTTTGTTGTGTTTTGCTTTATTGTTTTTGGTGATGGTTGAAATCTGGTTTGTTTAATGTATAATTATAATAATACTTTTTATCTTTCAAATACCAAACTTAAATGTGTTTGTTTAAAAAAACAAGTATAAATAGTGATATCATATTTATTACATTAAATCGCTACTGTTGGGTAATTAATCTCAGAAAATGTAACACACAGGACACACAGCATTTGTCGAGATAATTACGATGCGTATGGGAAAAAATGTGAATGTTATGAAACTGATGATGACTGCACTGACCAATTTATGATAATAGCGTTTGATATATTAATTGACGTCAGAGAGTCGAGAGAGAGAGCTCAATACGGTGGATGTATCATGCTGTATTCATTAAAGCTTAAGAATGTGATTGACAAAGAAACCGCGTCTCTGGCATTGCAATGCTAGCGCCCATTTTTTTGTGTATGTCTGCAACTCTATTGGAGAATAATGTTTTATATTTGCCAAAATCACTTTACCACATCTTCACGCAAAATACATTGCATTGCGATGTTAAAGAGAGACAAAAAGTACAAAGCAATCAACGTATCACATACGTTCCAAAGCTGACACAGAACAATCTGATGACTGTAACAGTTCTAATTAATTAAACTGGTTACATATACATTTTGAGCATCTTAGGGAATCACATTTTTCTTAACCGCGTTGTTCTTTAAGATATCCCTGAATCTAAACCATTCAACATTGAATAAATTTAATGATATTGATATTTATAACAAACAGATTATTATATTTACTCGAATTCAAGTTTTATCTTAATCTGGTTATATATTTCAATTTTAAACATATAAAATAGCAATTTAATACGTTTAATAAGCTGAAGTAACCGTGGCAGACATTGAGTACTTGCTTAAGTACATTTTAAGTTGAGCAACGCGTTATGGTCTCAGCGAGCTTTCATCAAATTGTCGAAAAATTAAAAATTGTGTCGTGAAATATTCAACTGACATGTCAGTGTTATCTTCCTATTCACTTTCTGTTTTATTTTCCTCCCTAGTGTTGTTATCCAAAGGAATTTGACGACATGGTCTACGCGTTTTTATGTATCAACTTATGTTGAAAAAACATGGATAACAGTGCTGAATAAACATAAACAATCATCGTTTCTGTATCTCTTCTTTGATACAACGATCAACTCAAACTTGGTGAAGCTAAAGCTACGGAGGGAAAATCTTTGTAAGAAAAAGCCTTCATATATAACCTAGGTGTTTTCTTACATGAAAAGAAACAAAGAAGACCGGAAGTCTACTAAGACATTGCGGAAAGTAAACTTCTTGCGGTGTTGACACAACTTTACTATAGGACTATGACAGCAAACCCTGGAGAAGGCGCTCTTTACACAATGTATCCATCGGCAGTCAGAAAACGATCTATAGGTTGACGTCTAGATGAAGGGAATCATTTTCAATCATAAATATGATGTCATTTGTTCACATTGTCGCCGTTCTCGTCATTTCTCATGTAATCTACGAGATAACAGTGTTGAGGTGAAAACCCCGCAAGTAGATCAGTTGTTACAATAAGGCTATTTAAAAGTCATTTGTCTTGGGCCTTTAACAAGAGGATCACAAGTTGACGGAAGCTAAACACGACGTCTGCATATCTCACCTCTGACCATATTGAAACGGTTAATGGGGAGATAATTATAATGTACGTTTTAAACACGCGCAGAAAGAGGGAGATTACTTCAGAAGGAAACCGTCGATTCTCTTCAACTTTAGAATCGAAATCCATAACATCAAGAGTGCTCTTTTAAATCATTATTCTTCATTCGTTTTATGAAGACAAAAGCGAATGAGCCACAATAGGCTTAAAACAAGGACAACTCATCTCAAAATTCCGAAAAACTTCGACGTTGATTTTAAGTTCGGCCAATCACGATGCTTCGAGAGCCGAAAACAAGATTTGTGAATGGAAGACAAACAACGTTGACAAGAAACGTTTGATATTCTCTTCGTGATCCCCTTCTTTTGATATGTTTGAAGATATTCAGGGGAGAGCATAGCATAATCTTAGCTAAAACAGAAGTATGCCAAAGGATAGTTCACCATATGTTAACATAAAGAAAGGATTGGGCTATCCACAGCGTTCGACTCTTGACTTTATTGACTCTATCAGTCACCTATGCCATTTCTCTTAAAAACAATATAAAACATACTACCACTGCCTGAATAGCCAGAATTAAAGATAACATTCAGTATTACTTTTGTCCGGGCATATTAAGATTATGTGTGTAAAAACTATTCTTAGTCATATAAGTATGTTAGTATGTTTGTTTGACGTAAACATTTAGGACAATTACTGTATAATGTGTTGACAATTTGTGTGACCCCTCCCTTATACGGGCTTTTAGGACCGAGGTAACATATATAATAATATGATCTCATTATAAATACGTGTGGTATATTCAAGAGGGTCTGATCGTAAATTTGATTTCTGAATTTGATGGTATATAAATGAAAAATAATCACTTGTAATTGGGGGGGGGGGGGGGGGAAAAAA
>JAUUEB010298129.1:0-12912 GCA_032362205.1 Clione limacina
GTATCCTTTCCGGGTAAGATTGGGTACTAAGCCACAAAACATTTTGTAGACTGCTATTAGCGATGTAAGGGCAACAAGTGATTTAAGATTATGTAAATCTGGGCAACGCCGGGTAAACCCACTAGTTATGAATAAAATGTATCCCAGTTTTTGTCTTACTTCACCGATAAATCATGGAGTCTTGAAATAAATTTATTACCGATATTACGGTTATTTTTTGTATATACATATTTTTCTATTGAATAGGAAATATACTATGCAAAAAGTTTTTTTTTAAATGTAAGAAATAAGTAATATATAGAAAAATGATTTAATACAAACCAAGTATGGGTATTCAGTATGTGATCTATTTATCCACTAAGACACACTTACAATTATTTTAAACACAGTGGGAATTATAAAATATAAAGCTTTCAACATTTAATTTTAAGAATTACAAATCATAAGATAAAAATGAAATTCAATATAAAAAGACTACCAAAATTATAAATGTAAGACAACAAATGTCTACACACATAACCTCTCAAGAATAAACGTTTAAAATCATGTAGTTTGACACTAATGACATTCATAGATAACTTAAATACCAGTCGTTACTGAGAGCTCTTCAGCTAAGTTACAACTTTTTTAATCACCTCATTTGTTTCTAAATAAAATATCTAAAGAGCTACGGGAGTCTAGTGTTGAAATCAAGCATGTCTTAAGAGGAAAGTAACGGGTTTTGGAGTGCAGCAAACTCTTCAGTCAGCTCAGTCTCCATTTAAGATAAAAATGCCAAAACCATGGTTAATTCTCGTTAACTATAGAGTATAGCAGAAATCGATAAAACGATATGTTGACGAGTCAGACAGTTTTTTTTTATTCGCCCATCTTGGAGGTTTCCTTAAAAAATCGTAGACTCTCCAAGGTTGGTTATTAAAAATTATATAAACTAATAGATGCCGCGAATTCCGAACGTGTAAGACATTTGTCAATTAGAACAGAGGGTAAGAGTATTATTCTTATATATTAACCAATAAACACAAAAACGCCGGAACGGAAAACGCAACAACGACGGCTAAAACAATACTAAGTTGACAGAGATCAAACAACGCCTGATCACGTCTGAACTCAAATGTCTGGGTTGGGAACTTATAAGTACGCAGTGAGCTAATTTGAAAATGTGTTTCTGTGTGTGTTAATGGCTTGTTGAGTTTGTCGGACGGACGTCGTTCTATTTTATTTGCCACCATGCTTGTATATCTACATTAAAGATTCAAAATATGTTAGTTTATTCATGGCTGGCTGGGATATTTGTATGCAATGGGATTACAGCCACAGTTTTGACTCAATCGACCTGAAGCTTTAGAAATATGTGAGTAAATATAACCAGTTAAGCTTTTGGTATAAATTGGTTGACTGTAAGAAATGTTATTAGGTTTTTAGTTTAGAAATACAAATATTTGTTTTGTCCATTTGTGTGATTATTAAGAAATTATTCGATGCGATGACGCAATATTTCTTTATATATGTGTCTTTTTTATAAATTTATTTTCATCATCATTTATTTATGTCATATTAATTTCACATATGTATCCGTTTGTATCAATCAATAGATAAATGATGTCTAAATCAAAAGTAGTTAACCGGTAATAAGGATGAAAATTATTCTCTAAAATCTTTTAACTTCTCATAGGTGCATCGTATAATATCTTGTATTGATCGCGTTTTTAATAAATATGGCGGGCATACATTGGAAATACGATATAAAACACTAAGATAATCTTAGAATAAATCAATCAAGACTAGACTTGAAGCTCCATTTTATGATAAGATTATATAATTTCAGGAAATTGATTATTCAAAGATTGGGTAACAAGCGTTGTTTGTTTAAAAAAAATATTTTTGGTACGACAAATAAACCCACGCAAACTTTTGGTAACTAGATTCTTTGAAATAGATCCCGTAAAGTTGTTACATTTATATTTCCATTACCTCTGTCTTCATCTTATTTAATGTTGAGTAATTTGAGATGCCTAGAAATATTGATCCTTTGCAATAAAGCATAAATCATGTAGAGTGCCAATTCGCCGATTCCTGAAAAGTGTGTTTGAAAACGAGATTCTGCGTTAGGTTGGCAACAAGAGTTGGTGTTGTTTTAATATAGAGGATTAAGAGTTATGTCTGTTCTTTGTTAAAATAATTATCTCTTTTGCATTTAAAAGTGCTTATGACTCAGTACTTGTCTGCAAATGATAAATTTGCTACTTTGGCTTAACAACAAAAAGCATAAATTTTTTATTTGTCAGTGAGTTCTACTCAACGAAGGAAATCTTTCATATCAGTTAAACCATATGTATTTTCCAATCTTGCTCTTTCTAGTCTAACATATTATGTATCTATGAAATAAACAAATTTCATTAATGAAAAAAAAAAGATTAAAGATTGCATGCTATTCATCAATGTCTTTTACACAAGCTGTGCGTCATAATACCTTTCCACAATTCGTTTATTTCTCTCCCTTTTCAATTTCCTTAGCAGATAACGATTCATAAAAATTTACCACCCGCAGAAAACCTAATTTGACAAATTGTTAAACATTCATATCCTGAAAAAACATGTTTTTAATAACAAATGTAAACATTGAAAGACACTAAAACTAGCTTTTAACGAATTGATTGTGGCTCACTTGGTCGAAGGAGGTATTTTGTCAAGAGAACGAAACTTTCTTTCAGAAGGCTCCTAACCAAATCCATTTATATGAATATTTCAAGTAGTCCAACACTAGTGTTAAGAAACATTTGCTGTTATTTTCTTTTAGGCTCGATTATCGATCTTTGGCGGTATTTTCTATTTTAAATACAAACGATAACAACGCGTAGCACAATCTTAGAAATCCTCATACATAGAAACAAGGATACTTAGGTTACATACCTTATATGTGTTTGTCCATCCTCAACAGATGAATGACCTTGACAACAGTATGGAAGTAATATGGTGTGCTGGTTAATTCGAAGCAAAGTGTGTGCATTTGTGGCTTAAAAGACCAATGTTTGCTCTGGATGTTCTGCAGTAGGGGCATGCAAAGGAACACGTTTCAGCAGGGATGTCTTTGCTTTTCCCTGTATCCTTTTTTCTTGGCCTCATCTGTTCGTTTCTTGTCATAGCTCTTGCCTTCTTGAATGGTCATTTTTCGCCAAGCGGTACTGTTTGTCGCTTTGCTCTCCAAAGATGAAAGATAACTTTTTAAGTATTTAAAGCTTTCTTAAAGAGAGTCTTCCAACGGGTCTATTGCTTTTCTCTCAGCTGGCAGTAGATAAGTTTCTTTGGGTTTCTATCGTCAGTTGTTCTGGGGACTTGTCCAGCCTAGTGTATCCTGTTTTCCCCAATATAATTTAGATGGAATGTAGCCCTGTTATTTCCAATATATCTGTGTCTGGAACTTATCCTCCCATGTTAAATGGAGTAACTTCTTCAGGCAGTTGATATAGGATCTGTTTTTTTTTCATATCTAGCGTAGATGGTCTACGTCAAGGCCATGATGAGGGAGGTAAGGACCACTTCTTCATATACCCTCAGCTTTGTTTTAATGTGAGCAATTTGCGTTCCCTTAGACGTCCAAAAGATGTGCTTGCCTTGGCTAACATGTTAACTTTGTTAGCATCTAGCTGAGCGTCTCTTGATAGAGTATTTCCAAGGTATGTGAATTTCTTGACCGTCTCAAGTGACTGGCCTTTAACAGTGATGGCAGAGAGACGCTTGCCGGAATGCCTTCGTGGAGGAGCGTATGGTGGCAATAAACTAGCTTGGAATGCCAAACTTTGACATGATTTTCGAGAGTTAATTCCAGCTTACTGTATCGAATGCCTTTGTGAAGCATTAGTAACATATTTTATATGTGATAAAAGAGCTTCCAATGATGCTTACAGAAAAGAGGGACAGTGTTTGGGATAGGATCTAGACTCTCCTCTATATTCATTGAAACAATACATTTAACTGCGAATTGTCAGCGAAATTAAAAAAGGCTGCTATATATTATAGTGTTGAAGTTGGCTCACCTGTTATGATCATTTGATAGCACCGAATTGTATGGTCGACTCAATGGTTGACTGTTGACTTGTTTTATAGGACTGTATATCAGTAGTTGTCATTCAACGAAATTATCAACTATGAGTGGTCTTCCCTCTGCTAGGCGTGCGTGGTGGTTGAAAGAAACAGGATAACGGTTGCCGACTAATCTTTGAAGTTTTCAGTCACTGGCTTTACAAATGTTCTTAATATTTTTTTCTAAATATAAGTTTAATCACAAAATGAATGACATTTTTTAAATCAGTGCATCGGAATTTGTCAATCTGGTTGCGGCGAGCATTTTAAAAGAAATTAGAATTTATCTTATGTTTAAATCTGAACATTTCACATGTGTAAGAAACCGGGAATATTGTTGATCCCCCCTTTACACAGACAACAGGCTTCACATATGACCAGCGGTTGAGTGCGTTCGGTCATGAGTGGATCGTTTGAATTGAAATTCAAGTGAGAATTTCTGACAGCTGTATCGCTTGAGCCATTTTGAGTGTTGGATCGAACTGATCGTTTGACTCTGAATTGATTTGACTTCAACTCTACAATGTATCAATAACAGGACTGTAAAGAAAAGACAGTGGTCTAATTACTTTTTGAAGATTACCTGTGATTTATTATAGACTTGAGTCTTGACTCAATATTTGTCATATTTTTGTTTGCTATTTTGTATTTTGAAAAACGCCCTTTTCTAGGTTGTATCATTTTTAGCAAAATTAAATATATGAAAAAAAACTATGGTTCAGTGTTGTTTTTTAATTCAAGTTTAACTATTTGAGAGTCATATACAGTATAGACTAGTTGATTGGGAGCATTTTCTTTTTTATCTTCTAGGTGGAATGGCCCATAAAAGAGTTTTAAAATTCAACGTTAAGACCTGCTGTTATCAACTAGTCTCCTGTGCACCTAATAAAGAGCACCTCACCTGAGAAAGACAATTAGAACATAATTGATTATTAACATTTCTTATTGTTTCAAAAGCCAATTCAAATACTGTTGTTCCTTTTCTGCTTAATTACAAAGACAGACATGGGTACAAAGCCGGAACTCACAAAGCCAGCATCTCAAAACATCACAAAGCCAAAGCCGGCTCTAAAAAATAACACGAAGCCGGAGCCTTTGTTTTTTAGAAAACTCTATAAAAAGGTTAATCATCCTATTTCAGTAAAACAAAGTGCTGTGTGCCTTGTAAACAGTGTCTAGTTAACATTTTAACACTTTAGAATGGATTTGGAGTAAGAAAAACACCAATTTTAATGAAAAAAGATTCCAGGATTTTTGTAAATCTTCTAAACTGCGGCTTCGCAAAGCCAAAGCCGGCTTCATACCCATGTCTGGTTGGGTGTAGTCTAAGGAAGAGTAGCAGGAAAATGCAATTATCAGGCAAGATTGTAATCAAAATTAAAACATTAAAAAGTAATTTTGGCAGTTTAAATAACAGAGATCTTTGTAAAGCTGAGTAATGGGCTTTAGGTGAAGGAAATCACAAAAAGTGTCTTAAAAGATGATTGAGTAAATGTTAAAACAAATTGATTGACCAAAGTTGTCTTCATCCAAGTTTATAATATGGTAAGGATTTCAATGCTCCAACCAGCATGAAGGTATGGCTTCTTTTCTTAAGCATAGAACTGAAATCTTCTCCATAGGCAATAGTAAATTGTTGGCTTTATTGGGCCTGTATTGTTGTATACTTGTCTGATGGCATATGTTGTCAACTGTAACTCTGGCAGTATAAATATCTTAAGAGTACCCTCTGAAGTCTGATAGCTGCAACCCTCTAGGTGGGTGGATGCACAAAAATATGAAAACATGAGAGTGTAAAGCAGTCAGCTAACGCAAAATCAGCCTTCTTGGGTTGCTCTCAACCAAGTTGATTCGGAGTTGAAAGCGGGCAAACTATACAAACAAACAAAGCAATGCTCCTATGACAAGAAAAAAGTATGAAAAAAGAGAAAAACTCATAGAATGTTCCAATTTTTCTTATGAGCTATTACACCACTTGCTAAAAAACATTACCGATTACTTTTCACAAGACAGAACTTGCTGACAAAATTTGTAAAAATAAATTGCTCACACAGAACAAATACAGTTAACAGCAGATGGATATAGACATATGTACAGACCTGGGTTAATTTCTCTGTATGTGGCCACACCAAAGGCATCCACAATGTTCTGAAAGCCTTGAGTAAACTTGTTACATCTATTGTAGGTTGGTGGTACCATCTTGGTCTGCATTCGATTCAGGATGGAGGGAACACTGCTACCACTGCGCTCCTGGAGAAGGAAGATGGGCGATATAAAATCGTTATTTGCCTGATTCTGTATGGCTCAAATGTCCTCAAATGTCCCCAAGGAAGCTGAGACTGTACACAAGCATTAATTGGATCCATCAAGATAGTGATTGACTGTAAAAAGTGTTCACATGATCAATAAACCTGATAGCAAAAGACATGAGAGATAACAGTCAAAGGTTTGAAAGAGACATCAATCTCCATCAAATAGCAACCTCAAGGGTGTTTTGGGAAATTATTATCTGCACATCCTACTGAATGAGCTGGTTCCCCATGAAATCTGAGATTTAATGCTGAATGCAGTAACATTATCATTAACCCAACAGACCAAACAAATCAATTTATATTTTTTGGCAGAAATAAATTCACAAAACTTTCATTATTAGTAACTATTTGTAAATCTCTCTTTGCAAAAATCTCTTTAAAAAAAGATATATATACGTTGTTGGCAAATTAGTAAGGGAAATATAAAGAAAAAGACCCTTTAAACTTCTAAAATGAACTTTTATGTGAGGCAACGCAACAAATTTGTAACGTTGCGTTGTTTTGAGATATTTGCCAAAACATTTTTGTCATCTCATGTAAACAACAGATCAATGTCTTTATTTTGCTATAAAATACTAAACATAAAATTAAGGTCTTTATTGACACTAATTTGGAGGGCAAGTGTGCGCTATCACCTCATTGTGCTATAAGATGCCTTAAACATTGAAAACCTTTTGATGTCTTGAGAAGTTGTTTTGATGAGAAGTGTACTAATAAAGCCAGAACTGGTCCAAATATTAATCAAGGGTACCTAGTGTACTCTACTGTGATGGTACATCACATATTATGACAACTAACAATTTGAGGGCATCACCCTTTTATTTGGCAACTTAACAAATGTCAGTTTCATTCAAACAAGACAACCTGCCAATGAATGACTTTAAATTACAAATTAACAAGTTGTTGGTGACTACTCACAGTTCCACGTCTCAGGGCTTGCTGTATGCGGTCAAGGTCAGAGACTGGACACCAGCACTCAGCAATCAGACATTTCTGTGTGACATCCAGGTTGAACATGTTGAGTGTGTGGTAGATGGCCTTGATCTTCCTTGCCTTGATAAACCACACTTTGATGTTCTTGGCTGCAGCCACCAGCACACGATGACGGTGGTCCTGGGTCTGACTAAGAACCTGATAAGAAAGAAATGATTGTAAGCGTGTGCAAAAATCGATACTTTAAGCATTGACGATTCCTGATACTTTCAGATTAGGTATCGGAGGTATCAATTCTGATACTTACTTCTTAACTTTGAACTAGCATCAAAAGAATTGTAGGTAGCCTCAGAAAGCATAGATGGAATCAATTGGTTGGTGTATTAGTTACATTCATAGCAGTTATCGTGGATGGCATCGGCGTGTCGCTGTCCCGTGTTCATGTTCATATGCGTCTTGTCATCACCTCATCTGTTATCGTGACATTGGTTGCACCGTGCTTGATAATTAAAAGCTTAACCTTATTTTGATTTCATTTCGCATGTTTGTAAGGGGCCACAGTTCATCAGCGGGAATATATGCCGTGTGTATGCACAGTTCACATTATGATCATGAATATGTGACTGCATAATATTGTTAGTCATTGTCTCTAGACACGTTTCTACAGTGCGACACCAGCAACAGCACACCTCGTTAAAAAGCAGTCGCAGACACAGGGTCTAAGGGTTTTGACAATGATTTCCTGGTTATATTTTGAATGTTTTGTGTCTAATGTAATATTTCATACAACTAGTTACCTGATATTGAACTATTTTAAACTATACTTAACTTTTCAAGAGATGTGTCAAATCTTTTAAGTTAAGTCAACAATTTACTACAACACTGCATTGATACCTATCGATACCTGCCGATCCCCATCGATGCCTACCAAATCCCTTACATGAGACAAAAACACTGTTCCCTTGGGTATGTTATATTATTATATACGATGATTTATCCTTTTGTTTGCTTATGGAATAACTTTCTGCTCTTAATCATTGGTGAAAAACAAGCGAAAATGGAACAAAAATAATTAATATTAGGTATTGGTAGGTATCGGAGAATCAATGTTTGACTATCGATTCCCGATTCCTAATTTAGGTATCGAAGGTATCGATTCCGAGTACTCGATTCTTCCAATGAATAAATGATTGGTTAACAAAGCTCAGCGCACAAATATTTTTCCATCTTTACATTTTCCTAAAATAACATTGTGATTCGTTTGTTCTAATTTCACATACTGACAAAACCCTTTGGGAGAAAAGCTAGTGAATGACATCAGGTCAGGTTATAACATACTGAGATTAGTGGTGGGTTTATATTAAACGTAAATATAATAGGGTTAGGTCAACTTTGAGCAGAGTGGTAATATAATAGCAATCAATTAACTAGCAGAACATTTGCAACAACCATTTATGAACAAAAAGTACAACCCACTGTTTGTTTGCTTGTTTAGATCAAAATAGGACAAATGTTAGGTGAATAGAAATAATATAATTGGAAGCTTTTCCAATGCATTCAAATAAAATCCTAAAAACACTTACTGTGTTCAGATCTTCAATACGTGTCATAACGCCAATGGCCATTTCTCGTCGCTCTGCTTGTGTCTCAGGGCATGGGTACAGTGTTGCCCGATATCTGATAAAGATTAAAAAAAAGATAAAATCAATGACCACTAGTAGGATCTAAAAACTTATGTCTGATTAGTTCTCTAATATGGATAAGGATAAATGTTAGGCAATAACTTTAACATATTGAGAATAAAATTGAGGTTCTGGAAACAAGGTATACTAGGATGATGATAAAAATAAAATGACAGAGATAATTTCAATGACTCAATACTGAATTAAGCCAATATTTAAACTAACAGCAAAAAGGCCTATGCATCTATAAGACTTGAATGTCTTCACAAGGGCCTTGAATACCTACCTACAACTTGAGAGACTGTTGTGAAGACAAGTGGGAAAGGCGAATAATAAGTTAATGTAATGAACTCCTTTTTGTTCAAGATGTTTATGCGAGTCTCTCTCTAGAGATGATTTTTTTTTTAATCAATCAAGTGGAACATGTTGATGGGGACTGTCACTTATACACTTCCCTTAAAGTCAAAAAGGTTCAGGTGTCTCTCTCTTTCTCTCTCTCTCTGCCTGATTGTAAAGCACATTAAGCAAGATGATGGGCTGGAAATTTGATAATAACTATGATTTCTATTTTAACTATTAGGAATAGTAGGGTAATCAATGGGCAGACAAATGGGTTATGATGGTAAGTAGCGTGACTAATTAGTTTTTGTTAATCTTTTTTCATATTTTCCCTACTGTCATTGACACTTTACACACTCAACCTACCCTTCACAGATCTTCTTGATACGGTTCTTGAGCTGGTCACCTTGAAAGAATATGATGAATACTGACTTGAAGACACTGTCACCCTGTGGAGTACATGCATAAGAGTTTAAAAAATGTTGTTGCAAAAAATCATTTAGCGCAAATTTGTACTACAAACCAGATATTTTTTTGAAAACAGGGAGATTTTTCTTAGGGTAAAAAAATATGATAATTGCAACTTTGAACCAACCTTGATGCCCTCAATATCTACAGAGGAATTAAACAGTAGTTAATTCAATTTTATAAAATCACTTTATTTACTACTAATTCACTCAATCACACATAATTGAAAGATATTAATTAGTAATTAGAATGATTTGATATTAATTAGTGTTTCACAGCTTTTCCTGTTGCACCCTTGCCACTTTCTAAAAGGTCACTCTTAAAATCCATATCATAGCATGCTTCAATTTCTCGATAGAATATAAATTTGCGTCAGACTTCTATTTATGATGATAGCATGATTCGCCCTGAATCAAAACCAGGGAGATTTTAGTACAAATAAGGGAGTAAAAATTAGTAAACAAAAAAAAGTAAATCTCCCAGCTTTTACGGGAGGGATGACAACCCTGCATCACGCTCAGAGCAAGATCATTGCATAGAAGTTTAACAAAAGGATCCTCGCCAATGATGTGGTTCCATATTTCTTATGGTTAATTCATGCAACAGCCCTAGGGACCTCAAGGTCGTGGACGCTCTTCAACTAGAAGTCAGGCTTAATCACTCAAGATTTTTTTGTCAACAATTTACGAGATTAGTTGGATACTGTCTTTGAAGAAATGTCACATTATGTCACACAATATACACTGAGAGCACTGATTCCTGACAATCACACTCTGTGTAATTCACCACATGAGGTATGCAATAGCCAAAACTGTGAATTAGCAACTAATGATATGATGTCAATCTAAGGGCCGTAACATATTGTTATCTTTGATAATATCACAATATTTATTATAGTCAGTTATAGTTGTGTGCTCTTACTGTGACTGGGTCCTCTAATGGTGTGTCAATCTCTGCCTGCCTTAGAAATACATTTCCCCGACATACACGCCACAGCATCACTTCAAACGACGGGATTCTCTCTCTCAGGATTACTCCGGCCACAAAACTGAAAAAAAGAAAGAAATGTTTTAAAATAAAATTACAAAAATTCACCTGCTAACAGAAATGTATAAAGTTCATTACCTTTCCTTGACATATTTAGACATTAGACATTAGACATGTTAAAGCAAATCATCTTCAGTTTAGATCTATATCTCAGCAGTGAGATATTCTGCCTTAAAAATCACACAAGCTAATATTACTAGACATATACCTTATTCAAACATTTTACCTTGTAAAACAGTCATTTTGATAGCCAATTTTCATCAGAGACAAGCTTAAAGCAAACTGAGGACTAAGGTGTAAAAAATATTGCATATACCAATGATCTTTTCAGGAGTACAGTTGAACTTGCTCAGCTGTGGTAAGAGGCCACCTGTCATAAGTGGCCACCTTTGAGCGTGACCATTAAATTTTATTCCCTATAAGATTCTTTAAATGTCAACTTGCTGTAAGAGGCAACTTGCAGTAGGCTGCCAGTTTGGCTGCTGTTAAATACTGGCCTCCTAGAACAAGTTCAACTGTTTGTGTAATTAAAGACATTAAAGCGCTCATAATTAAGACATTCCAAAGTAAAAAAAAAATTAACTTTTTTCATCATAACATTTCGTGAAATCTATTTATACAAAATAGAGACAAAGATATAGAGGAAAATATACTTGGATTTTATTATAATGGTAAAAATAACGAGGAACATGATACTAACCCTAGCTTGGTCTGTTGCCCTGAACGAGGTATGTGCTCCTCTCCCAGTAGTCCCACACGTTCCTCAGATATATTGGGGTCATGCAAAGCCTGTGAGGCATTCATTTCAGCCTGATACAGAAAGACATAAGGAGATATCTGATAAATATGGGGTACATAGGAACATGCTTGTCATGACATTGTCAAGAGAACTCAGACTTAGTCAATATATAATATGTCTTTGATTCATGTCAAATAATTGTTTATAGTGCATCAAAATCTAAAAGACAGTGAACATGCATGGATATTCAAGCATAATATTAACAAAAATCTAATAGACTTATATTCACAAATGAGGCTTTGAAGAAATAGAATAGATACATTTCTTTAAAATGTTCAAAATCATTAACTCTCCATGCATGTTAGTTCTTAATCATGACTCATCAACTTTGTTTTAAATTTCCTTAAATGCTGAGAGTTAAAATTGATTGCACAGAAGCACTTAAAAATAATATAAAACGCTTCTTTCACAACCTTTGTGGAAATCTAACCTTAAATTTTCCTAATTTTTAGAGATCATAGGAAAATTGTGGACCAGGTTACTCATACTTTTCATAGTTAATTATATAGCTTACACATAGTGTCTTGACTTTAAAATAAAAACTTCAACCAGGTTATCATGTTCCTTTCAAATAAGTTATTCCCAGGTTCCTCTTTCGCATCCATCCTATCTTAATTTCCAATAAGCAAAGTTTTATGAATTCTGACAAATTTCCTTCTACAAAAATAAAAGACAAACGAAAAAAAAGTATCTAGAACTAGAAGCTCATCTCATTCTTAATGTAATTTTGCATAAAATAACACAGTGCCTAAAATTATGTGCATCTTAATCAGTGTGTAAATAAATAAACCATTTTCTTTATCCCTGTATGAAGCTTTTTTACGATACTGCATATTCATAAATACAAATATGAAAAACATTGATATTCATGAAGATGATACACATATTTTACATGGATTAATACACCTTTAATCATCACAATGACATGAAAAAACAAAACAGAGTAACAAGTATTGTTGGTTGCCACAAGAGCAGCAGCCATTGTGGGAATTGAACCAATGACCTCCCGTTTAATAAACAAATGTGTTACCACCAGACCACACTTGATATACAGGGTGTTTTTTTTATTATGATCCGATAAAGAATCGTTTTAACTCCCGAACCATTCTAGATAGAATCCTCTGGTTTTCGACAGTTGATCAGAAACATATTTCAGATTTTTGTGGTACCATTATTAAGTCGATGTGACCTGTTGTCATCCTGCAGTAAACTATTAAGTAAAAAGCGGTACATTCCAGAATTTCACACC
>JAUUEB010298240.1:855-12911 GCA_032362205.1 Clione limacina
CAGAAGCTAAAACTGACCACTAACAACTAAATAAATAGTCATGGCGCAGCGGTGTTCTGAGTAAATTGTTCACTGATTTGAATAACACATCGTCACAACCATGTTGTGTTAGCATACTCTCCTATATCTATAACAATATACACTGAGGTGTATGCTTACTTGCTTGGTTGATTGCTTGCGTGACGATTAGCTCCAAAGTCTCTGGGTGGATTTTGCTGTAATTACAACATAGGATAACAAACATACTAAAGGTGTACTTTGGCTAATAAAATTTTTGAAAATGCAAATATTTTGGACTAAATGAAGCAATTAGGATTGTTTCCTATATTCTTATCTTATTTAAGACAAATTACCTTTGTTTATTTACAACCCCCCTCTCAACTCGATGCGACGCTATATCGGTGACCGTCCCAAGAAAAAGATAAAGGAAAAAAATGAAAATTCGCTGACGACAAAAAACACAATGACAACAAATTGACACCCATGACAAGATCGCTCACTGATTATTTGACTGTGTTTCATTTTGTTTTTCATTACACTCTGTTGAAAACGTATTGTTTTATGTTTGTAAAAACCTTCTGTTGTATTCATACCTTATTTGTTTTGATTGTATGTACTGTACTTAAACTTTATTGACAGACAGACATACGCACAGAAAGACAGACAGACAGAGACATTTTATGAATTGATTTCGAATTTTTATAATATCCATAGATACCAACCCCCTTTCAGAATTATGGCTACGCGCCTGAAACGAAAATACCTGTGTTTTTATAGGTGGACTTGGCAATTACATACCAAAGGCATTATTTGAATGCTTTTGATGTAAATGGTTACATTCTACGATTTTAAATCCAAATATATATTAAAACGGTGGGGGATATTAGCCTGAAGGGGTCCTTTTTTATACTCTTTATGTATTGGAAACATAGGCGGGGGGTGGGGTTGTTTCGTTATAATTCTTCTGTTAAGCAATTTCTTATGAAATCAGGTAACACCGAAGCGACGAAGTCGCTATCTATAATAACACTGACTAGTATGCTTGCATCTCAATTCAAATGGAGGTAGTTTGCGCCAAGTGTAACGTTTTTCTTGTTCCATACGTACCAAATCCCTCGTATAAAAATAAGCTTCTTTCCTTGGAAGAAACTAATATTTTTTGGAAATGTTGATATTTTTCTCCCATTGATTGCCATATTTTCAAGTTTTAAAGTTGCCAAGAAAAGAAAAAGGGTGTTATTAGATTTGTACTTTGAAGAACATATTGCAGATATTAAAAGCAAAAATAAAATAGAGAGAGAAAAGCTCTACAAATATCTTCTAATGCTTGTAAATGTATTTTTGGCAGGACGTTTTCTAAATTCACTACATAATCTTGTTATACACATTGTACAGTACGCTGCAAATACAATCCGAATGGATAAAAATATGAGAATTGATAAAAGTCAAAACAATATTCGTCTGACTGTTTTCTTAGGTCAAATATGTTATCCTTTTATCTTCTGAAAACGACTTTATGTTTAAGCTCCAAGTAAACAATGATTGTGTTCTTCTTCTGATTTTGAATATTTTGTTCAAATTGGAAATAATTCTGACTCGTCAATGTCGACTAATCAAAGACAAATCTTTTTCTTTCATCACGTTATCCTCCTCCTCAAGGAGTGAACAGTTTTAAGGCATCATGTCATTTCAATGATTAACACATCTACAATTGTACAATTCTCTTTTACAAACAACTGTGATTCGTTTGAAAACATCAAGTTCAATAACATACCCTTGAAGTAAACTAGTTGATTGATGAACTTTACCTTTTCATAATTTTTAACTATTATGCAAATTATTAAGCTAGACGAATACATCAGTACTGATAAAGACACTGGTATAAACGAGAACTAAATAACTTTTGTCTTGGTATATACATTAGTTTTAATAATTTAGACTCACTCATAAATAACACTTAACATGTCATTGTGCTTTGTTAAATGGAAAATTAAGAATTTCACTGTCAATCATGAACAGTGTACAGCATCTAACGAGCATTCTATTTCAAGTTGTATTTCCATTAATATATCTTTAAAAATATGCATTCAAACAAAGTTATTCAAAACAACAATCCTAGGGAACCATGACCCCCTATCACCTTTAAAATTGATCCCATTCAAGACGGTATTACAAATCGATCACGTACATTACATTGATATTGCCACCAGCTTTTGAAATGTTCTAAAATAGAAATTTAAAAAATGGCATTAGGATCTCAACACTGTTTACAGCTTTTACTTCATCCTCATAACAAACGATTGACACCTCCTTGACACTTGAATATTTACTTTTACTGTTTACATTGACATTTTGTAAGGGTCTAAACTCGCTGCGTAATTATTGGGAGGCGGTGTATATACATTGTGAACATATGGTTCTGTTTATAACCGTAAGCTTTTCATGAATCATTGGTTTAAGAATACACCCTGCATAGGTCTTCTATCGAATTTGTAGATACTTTATCTACGTGACACTTCATTTAATAAAAAATATGTTACTGAACGGAAAGCATACTATGTGAGGTAATCAGGTAAAAAAGTTTAAAATGTATTAAGATTAGCTTATTTTAAAGGAAGGAAAAATCACCAACGATTATCTTGTCAGCACTTGATAATGACATGAATCCTGAAAATATCACAAGAAAGATTGATTCAAACCGGAAAAATAAATAGGTTGCTATCATGAAATAACTGCATAAAGACTTCTGGTGTAGATAATGATTACTAATAAGCTTGACATTGCAGTTATTAGATATATGTAGGATAGGCATTGAAATGCACTGACAATTAATTGGTGTCAAAGCGAGACGACTGAAGCCCGCCTGTCAGCTGAGACTTTGAGAGTAAATCAACTTCCAAACAATTTGTTTTCCGGGCTCTGCCTGCTTAACCAGACATAACTCCTGTACGCGTTTTCCCCTTTTTTGCCGTCTCCGAATAGATCTGAACCCACGGAATTCTTTTTTACAACCACTTTGTTCAATTCTTGTCTTTTTAAAAAAAATACAGTCATGAAGATCACTTACATGTTTGTTCTGTAACGAATAATGCCAAATAGTCGATAGGATGGAACATTTCAAATGGTTTGGTTATCTCGTTATCAGCTTTTTAATGTCATTGAGTACAAAACAGTTATATTATAACTTAGACATTTAGTTTTGGCCGAGTCAAGGTTAATGATGAAATTCTCTTCATGACCATGCTGCCGTGCTAGATCTCATATCCATAAATATTCTTGGTATAATTCAAGTTGATAATACTTTACAAAAAACAGTTTAAGCACCCAAATGGTATTTAAGTCCATTATATTGTTATATCAAGATCTTTGTATTAAATTGAAAATGTTTCTAGGAATTATTATATCATCAGAATCTGTAAAATACGCACAAAATAGTTATATAAATGGCATGATATGCAAATACCATCTGTACAATTTTATTTTTTGATCAAATAGCAGTCTAATAGATCTGCCCTATTTGCATCACATTGCACCAACGTTGGAAGAAATATCAGTGATTATCAGTTTTGATATAATATCTATTTCATGTAAGTAAATTCTTTAAAACGCTCTCCTGGGCAATTATTCACGAAGGAGAACGTCTTCAAACGCCATTTGTGTTTATGAATACACAATGAACAATAATAATGTGAATTATTCAACTTTTTGTAGAAACGATAAAAAATAATACTTTGGACTCTGCTTCTTGCATTTAAAAATACATGGGTAACATGTGGCATAACCCTTTCAATAACCAAAATTGTGAATCAAAGACAGACGGGGCAAAAGAACAAATCAAAGCAAAGAATATGTCCATCAGATCAAATCCAAAGAAGTCAGTGAGGAAACAACTCCATTCAATTAAAGCTCATTGATACCTCAAACCTCTTTATTGATGAAAGACCCCAAATTGCAATCAAAGACATGTTTGAATGTGCACTTGGTTAATAGAAACAATACGATTCGTGTTGTTCTTTTCTGTTAAATACTTGTTTTTCAAATTTCTGTCAATGATTGCCTAATACCATGTGATACATTCAAAAACCACCAAAAGCCATGTTCATCAGCTGCTATAGGTTATATTATACCCTAAATAAAGAAACAAACAATGGAATTTCTAAAAAAAATTGTGTACATAATTGTCATGAAACTGATAGAAAAGCAAAGTCTGGGATGTCCTAAAAATACAGTATTCGCGTTTGATGTTTCGTATTTTTCCTCAGTATATCGTCCTGACTTAAACATTTTGATAAGCAACACACATGACCGTTTTGATGAGGGCTCTAAATTAAAATGCAAAACCCATTTGTCAACTCTGGCAGCAGCGATCTGTTGTTGAAAACACGTTTTTGTAAAAGTTTAAAAAGAGCCAAGAAAAATATGAAAAATATATAAATGTACAAGGCATTGGCATTATTGAAATATAATCAAAGTTCGCTTGGGTTGAGTTGGACCGACCGCTTTTGGTCTGACACTTTGACAGTCTCTCTAAAGAAGGAAATATTAAATGTGAATCGATTATTTTTAGAGCCAAATAAGCACTTCTTTTCTTGCCTTCCTACTTTCTCTCTTTTTTACTTTCTGACAGATTTATATTGACTACTCTGTACTTGATCGATCATCCGTAAAATGTTTTAAGGCAATAAGACGCTTCTATCAGTTACGGAGAAACGTTTGTGTACCTCTTTGTCGATTTATGAAACGATAACCTTAGACGCAACTAGCAGTACGAATTTTACTTACTTTACTCAAATTTTACATTTACTTACTGTAGATTTATGCAGATGACCACTGCAAGAAGATCAAGGCCTCAGTCTTTTATAGACACGCAAGAGAAAGGCACCCAGGCGAAGAAAAAACAGTTGAATTCATGATGAGCGTGACAGGTATGTATAGAGATGCCATGTCGCGCCAGATAGCTGAGTCAGTTCTAATTAATAGAACCAACCCCCAGTAGTTGATCAACAACACATCTGACTTCAACTCTCTCCACCTACCAGGCCTTGCCCTAACTCAGGATAGCAAGGCTGATAGTATGCCTATACTATAGTAACCGTGATGAATGACCCACAATGAGGTCTCTAGGTAAGTTCCTGCAACCAGTTGTACGGTACGTAAGAGGCAGGCATGGATCCAGAGATAGGTAAGTAGAGCACAAGTCAAGCTCCCGCCGAAAAGGCAGGCCGAGCCCAAAGTCAAGCTCCTGCTCTAACAGCAGATAGAGCCCCAAAGTCTAGCCCCCGCCAAAGTGGCAGGTTGAGCCCAAGACAAGGGAATGACTAAGAGAAGAAATGGAGAGAATGGCCCTTGATACCTAGTGCCAACCTTCTGCAGCCCAAGCACCAACCTAATGTCAAGTGAGATGAGTGCCACTAGGAGGAATACATCCCGGATCCTTGGGTCACTCAGCAGTAGGTATAGGAAGAGGAAGAAGGTAAGACTGGTTAACTATCTTGCAGGGAAAACACCCAACATCTGTCCTCCTTATAACCTACCGGTACCCACAAAAAAACCTTCGCCCTACATCAATTCCCCTCCCAAAATTACCCATAATTACGTAGAAGCCTTGCCACACTTAACATTGACAAGGAACAGATGTGTCCGAAAGTACTCTGACAACAAGTGTGGCCGCAAGGCAAGAGACTCGGAATATGTCGGTGGTGTAAATAGTATACAACCATATATACAAAAATCAAACTCATTATGGATATCGGTAACATCACCTTAGCTACAATTAGACTTTTGTCAAATTCACAACCACAACAACCACAACAAACAAAACGTAAATTCTCCCTAAAACCAATCGAATTTGGCATAATTTGACCAAAAAACTGCTAACAAAATTCAAATTACTCCCTTTTCAATAAGAAACTGTTTGCCAATCAATACATCCCCATCTCTCTTTGTGCATTCTATGTACTATACATATGATTGCAATATAGTCTTAGTGCCCCACTTAGACATACAAGAGGAAGATTTAACTATCAATCATAGAACACCATTTTTTTGCAAAATTTATATTCAAATTACACCCAATTATGTACATGAACAAAAAGAGCGTGATTCTGGCGAGAGCACCTAAAAACGCGACAATTCTTGCTAAGCGTTTTAAACTTTGTGTTGAATTAACAAAACGTTATTTTAATTATATACAGAAGTGTATGAATTACTTCTTTGAATGAAGACAAGTTTCTAAACTTATACAAAGTGTAGCAATAAGGATATAACACAATTACGTTTCAATCAATTAAATTTTAATTAAATCTGTTTCAAGTCAGATGTTAACTAGTTCCTAAGAAAAAATCAGTGGTGTTTTATTGTCTTGTATACTTATTTCTAAGGCTTACAGAAGCTTAAACATCTTTTAGTGTTTCTTAAAATGAATTAACATTAGGCTTCGTTCAAAATAATTAACTAGTTCTAAAAAGAAATTGTCGCACTCTTTATTTACTGAAAGAGACATTGTTTTCTTCTAAACTTAATCTTTTTACAATTAACATTCTCCATTAGATGGCATGGACATTGAAAGAAGAATTAATTGTTAACTGAAATGTCATGTTCAATTCAAGATTGTAATCTTCTCGTTAACGTTCAAAGACGTTCATTAAAATGCAACAGCTGCGACACACAGTGGAAGATATCCGTCAATGAACACTGGACTAGAGAGTTAATTCCCTTTAAATTATGTTAAGAGGAAATAACAGATGCAAAACGATGTAATCTTTTAAACTGATAATGTAACGCCTCTGGTCGAAAAATCACATAGGTCGCAGATTCTAATTTTGAGCCAGTAAGTAAAGGCATGAAGGGCCAAATTATCACCACTGTGATTTCATGTATGATCTTGTTCCCGGTTTCGTAGAAATTTCTTTGCCATACGTTTAATATTAACTTATGACGCCGTTTTCTCAAAATAGTTTTTTTTAGATATAGCACTCTGAAATCAGCTTAACGTTGCTACTTTTAAAGCAATTTTATTTTCAACATATCATTTTTCTTATGTAATTAGTCTTAATAATAAGATATACTCTAAAACTACTTTTTCATGAAAAGCAACATATTTGATGGTTTCACCAGAGTCGTCACTAAAGTCGTGTCAAGTATTTAAATTGTTGTTGTATTTTTACTGAAAGGACTAAAAGTATGAAGGATGTGATACTGACAATTTCCTTGTTTGCTTCTAGATATGTTACCACCATCCCTCGTTACATTTAAAAGTGTTAAAGGGTGGGTCTCATAATAATCGGTGATTGAACTTTGAAACAAATACTTATAATGATATTATTTGCTTTTTCGCACGATTGAATATCATAACAGTTAGGAACAATTTTAATTTATTTTCTTAATGAAATTCGTTTTTAAATGTCACCTTTCTATGTTATAATACAGTTATGAAATCTGGTATACATCCGTGTGTTATATTTGTCTTGTTAATAGATTTTTTTTTGTATTCAGGCGTCTTTTTATGTCTTGCAGATATCAGCAGTGTTGAAATGTTGTTTTGTCGGTTCTCGGTTTATGTTTAAGTATTAACCCCAAACCACACTCAAATTTACAATGTGTATTAAACAGTTGTCGAACACAAATCAAACCTCTCTTAGTTGACATAGATACACAAAAGTACGTTATAACACCTTGTAAGTTTTAAAACTTACTTTCCCCAAAAACAGTTTATCGTCGACTGCCCTACATTGTGGGAAAATTCTTCGACGCAACGCTTATACAAAAGTAGTTACGCCAAATGTCTTGTTATATGTTCAAACTTCAATGATCTTACGTCACATTATGCACACACAGCTAATCCCACTTTATAAAGACTTCTGCACTACTCGGTGAGATTTGATAAAAGCGTAGCATGTAATAAACATCAATCTACAATAAAAGACATTTTTAATCTACCCCCTGTGAACCAAAGAGCTTATTGACAATATTTGATGGAAATACGGCGTACAATAGCAAACCTCCAACTCTCTATAACCAAATATAGCGTCGCACTAGAATGACTGCATTGTGTATTGAGTTTGGTGCTTTTAGATTACTGTGATATTTACTAACGTCATCATGATGAATCATGATTTGAAAGCCTCTAACCCGAAACTCAGATCTTACGTCTTGTTGGTCGGTGTCTTGTGTTATATGTCGCGTCTTGGGATGACATCCAGGGGCATTCTAGATCATGCTTTCTTCAAAAAAAAATATTCAAATGATCGTGTTCATTTTGAGACATGAAGGCTTCAGATATTGATTTTTTTGTGTCACTTGACGTAGAGATAACATAACCGGGACAATATCTTACGCTCTTGTGTTTATTTGCATACCATTCAAACGGAGTGTATTAGAAACGCACAGCTGCGTAATTGGAAAGTAAAATAATAACTCTGGCTACAGTTTTGGCGACAGATTATGAAAGTAAATAAGTCGATAGCACTCAAAGACCTGAAGCGCGTAATCATTAAGTATATGAATAATACATGTCCAAAACATCAAAAAAAGAAAGAGAACGAAAAGAATAGAAATGTAAACAGCGGTGTGAAAAACCTAACGATTGTCGTACGTGCTCCATACGGTTTTCAGAGTTTCGACCCTATGGTGTATTGTACTCAGAGGCCTAAAACGCCTGTTAGTAAATATTACTGGGGATTAATTCATCAATTTCAAAAGGTTTGACGGGTAGTGGACTTTTTTTTATATAGACTGTACTGTCTTTCACTCCACACATTCATCGCATCAGTTCACACTAGGACTGTTGATAATGATTCAGTGGTTTACTATACAAGCACCATGATTTCTTTTGACAAAAAGCTATGCCCTACCGCGATCTACTTTTCCAGCATAACCGCTTTAGTTGTCAAATCTGACGAGTTCCGCCTCCATCAATTGTGCCAATTGTCTTGCTTCAAGCTCTTAGTTGTTACGGTCATGACTCAGCTTCTTTAAATTATGAACAAATTATGATATTTAACTAAAAATACAATGTCAATGTTAGAAAAGCGTTTACTTAATATCGAATACCAGGAGTTGATGGTAATTTATAATCAAATTTACCAGTTACATAGATAAGAGTAACTTACAACTTCAACGGTTAAGAACCAATACGTCTCACATGTCAGTTTTGTCAAGAGCATACATTAATTACTCTTCTCCTTAGACTTTTTTTTTTACATCTGAAATGAATAATTTAATTTCAATAACAAATAATCATCTGCTCCTTTGCCTGTATTTAGCTAGACAATGGCACACATTTAAATACATCACTATTCACTACGGGTGATTAGCAATCGGGGAAGCGATTCAACAAGCCTTTTCTAAGAGTAGACTATCTCCCCTTCATTTATTTTTGTGTTAGTTTTGCAAACTGAATTGAGCGCCAAGTGTTGTAATGTGTGTGTCTCACAAATGTATACAAACCTGTCACTTGAAACAACGCGGCGATGCTATGAATGAATCTAAGTGGCTCCATTCTTCAACAAAAAAAGATGGCTGCTGAAGGCGTCTGCTCAGAGGCAGGAACCGGATGTTTCAGAAGGAATTTCGTGTTTAATCCACTTCGAATGCCAATTGTCCTTGTTGTTTGAAAAGTCTCAATAAGGAACACGTATCCTTTGTTCATTGAGATATTTAATCGTCTGTTATTCTTGTGATTGTTTCAGAGATTCAGTATCACAAATAGTTTTTGTTCGAATTGTTTTTGTTCTAAGAAAAATGACTAAAAAGCACAATGCTAGCCGTCAGTACGGAACTAAACATGATCATAAAACAATATATATCTTTTTAGTCCTTTTTTTTCTAAGTCGAACTTTGCAAACGTCTTGCAGAAGAATATAAAGAGGTGTCGCCTTGCCTCAAATTCGCTCTAGCTATGGGGAATATAAGTGTGTTTATTGTTTTTGTACAGGGGGTGGTAAGTACTTCAGGGTGAACACTGGTCTACTTTGAATGTGTAAATCTTTGAACGTGTTGTTTTATTCACATACAAGACTATTACGCTACTGGCACAGTGTCTAATGAATCTATTTATGCCCCTAGGTTTGATATCAATTGTTACAACTTGTATTGTTTCTTTGTATTGTGTTGTATTCTTATGTGATTATGTACAAACAATCATCCATTAACCAAATTGTTTTTTTAGTCAGACATAATTCATTCAACATTCAGAGGAAATGAATAATGAATGCCAAATGCATATCTATCACATTTATCATTTAATGTGAGAGGTTTTTAGATGATGCTTTTGCCAATGCACTCACGTCATGGTACACACATTCATAATTTGTGTTGTGTCCTCCCTTAATTCTTGCTAAATTTAATATTGCTTTGGTTTTTCCTCCCTTGAATCTTTTTTTAACTTGCATTAATGAGGACAATACATGTTATTATGCATAAACAAATTAGATTTAATGGGTTATTTCCTCTAATAAAGCTCACTTTTAGTAATTTGCAATATCTTTGCAATGTTTTATCCTTGATTCCTACTCGCACTAATTATATTGTGCAGTGGTATATTTTATTCTTGTATGTCTGTCTGTTTGTCTGTCTGTGTCTCTGTTTACGCCATAACTTTAGTAATTTTATTCGGATCTCTTTTATTTTTAGGGGATGATATAAACCGGAAATATAATTTCTGCTATTTAAATCCAGAACTATTTGTGAAAAATGTACAGAGTTATGGCTCTTTTTAAGTTTTTTGCTATATGTTCTTTGTTAATTTTGCAAAAAACATGCTGTGGTCACATCTTCAGAGTTAAGAATCCTAAATCTTGCAAAGAGGCTCTTCTAGTGACTATCTTAAACCAGCTTTCACAATTTTTTTAATAATCAATTTAAAAACAGAGTTATTGTCCCTTTGAGGCTTTTGCTTTATGTCTTTGTTAATTTTTTGCGAACATGCTGTGTCAAAGATAGAAATCTAAAATTGTGAACAGAGGCTTAATTCGTGGGTCTGTCAAAACTGGAGTCTAATGTTTTGAAAACAAAACAGTTTTGACAGAGTTATGTCCTTTTTATGATTTTCATGTACGTAATTTAGGCATCGGACGCATCGTTGGGAGTAAGAGTCTAAAATATAGCATACAGGCTCTTCTTGATTTCCAGGTAAGTTATTTAGGCAGCGGACGCATCGTTGGGAGAAAGAGTATAAAATAAAGCATACAGGCTCTTCTAAAGACCTTCTAAAAATATTTTTCTCAACTCTAAAAAATATGTTGACAGAGTTATGGCCCTTGAGTTGTTTGCTATGTTCTTTGTCACTTGTGTCTGATGTGCGTTGTTGTACTCTCGACGAATACTCATTTTTCTAGTTTGTTAATGCAACTTTAACATGATTCATTGTATAATCCTAGTCTCTAAAACAATAAATTTAACTACGACTGGAATTGTTAAAGAATCATTCTTCTACAATGTATACCCTTTCTTGTTCTGAAATCATCCGTATCGCGCATATTGAGTGCTTGTCACACGTAGAATAAAGTAGTTAATTCAACATTAGGTGTATACAGAATAAAGCAAACAAACATAGAATTATGTCGGAAGTAATGACTGTTGACTTGCCACAACGGACTTGAAAGGGCGTCGGTGCAGAACATTACGTACATTCATCAAAAAGCTATTCACAATTTTTTTTTTATTTATTAATGAAAGGCTAAAATTTAGAAACTAGCAGCGAACGGCTTGGGAGATTTATATCGACAGAATAACCATTTTAGAAAAAAAAATCGCGAGAGTGTCAGTTTTTAGAAGGAGAATGAGTTTTAATGATGAATATTTTTGTTGTTTTTCTTAGTAGTCACGCACATGGAAATCTTACTTGTTCAAAAATATCCTAGACTGATCCTGAAATAAATGTATGATACTTCCTGGCTGAGTTTCTATACCAAATGTATGGCATACGAGTTTGATATCGATGAATTCATATCGATCGAGTTTTAACGAGATCTATATTCATCCATCGATATCAAACGAATGTGCCATTAATTGCGTATAGGAACTCAGCCAGACAGTATTTATTTTATTCCTTATGG
>JAUUEB010298351.1:0-12909 GCA_032362205.1 Clione limacina
AAAGGGTGCATTTGAGAGCTCTGTACCGGGGGCCTAGGGAAAAAATTTTAAAAGGGAAGTAAGATGGTGTATTTTTTTTAGCTTTGTTTGGCAAATCCATTGTAAGGAAGGGGCTGAAAGAAGTGAAAAAAATGTCTCTGTAAATTTTATTTTTCTTACTTCCAGCCCATTCCTTAAAATGGCCTAGCCTTCCTTACGGTCACATGTGGCCGATGTGGCCAACTTTCTGGAACCCTTGGTTTAAAGATAATTATGATTTCTTCAAAAGTCATAACTCGAATATTACCGTAGGTTTGTGTTTTTACTATATTTTTGAGACTCATTGTCTTTGTTAAAGGCCTACAAATAGAACTGTCTCAGTAAGATCATCTAAAGCCAGGATATGAACATATTATGTGCTCAAAAGTCTTTTAGATGAATAGATTTAACTGGAACTTTTTAATTTGACCTCTTTTGGTGATCTGTGCTTTTTGTCAAGAAGACTTACACGGTTCACATTTAATTTACATTTTGGTTGTATTTTTTTAATCTGTACAAATAATCACCATTAATCTGACAATGCAGGCTTGAGAGCTGGAATTAAGGCGCATGGGGGGTCAGGGGTCAGTTTATTGAACCATATGTGCATTTAAGATATAGAGACCATTTTTGTTCTGAACACCGTTGTTGTATGAAAAATTAATTAAATATCTTTTGCAACCTTTGTTAATACAATTTTTGGATAGTGAAAAAACTGAGCTTTGATTTTCAGGTTTTCCGTGGACATTTATCACAGGTTTGAGACAGTGTTAAAAGTGTTTTGTGAAGGCTGAAGTCGTGACTCTGCTTTGCTTGGGATTAGAATGGCTTGAAATATTTATACATTTTGGCTTAAACATTGCTGTCTTTGATTTGTCTATGCATTCAGTAAAAGCTTAATTCCAAGGGAAGGAGGAGAGGAGGCTGCGGAAAAGTGATGTTATAAGCCTATTATATATTTGATATGATTAATTAGGGCAGAAAATAGCCAATTTGATTATTGTGATTAGACTGCTTGAAGATATTTCTAGATTTTTCCTCCAATAGAAACTTTTCTCTCCTATGTTTAGATCTTTTTCTTTAACTTGCAGCTCTTTTTACAAACTTTTCAGTGTGCGCGCCTTAAAGGAGTCATTCGAAGCTTGATGTGGTTAGGATTGCAAACACACCCACTTGATGTACACCCACTTGATGTAAATTCTTGTGTATATATGTAATATCAGATTACATTAGAGGATGTTGTCAGCCTTTGTGTGCACACTCTATAGAGCATGTACTAGGTCAAGGAACACCATATCAGTATTTTAGTTTAAGAACTCAGCAAAGAAGAAGACGACATTGTCATCTTCACAGATTCTCAAATCTGCCAATGTTGCTTTAAAAAAACGGTGTGAACAGTCAGAGAATTCATCACTATTGTTGCTATTGATCACCATTTAACACCTACCAGGAATTTCAAGTTAAAGACAGACATTGTATGACTTGTTTACACAGACCTCTTTATCACTAAGCTGTTTCATGCAAGCTACTCAGAACTATTGCTTGAGATAAAAACAAGCCAGTTATCTCCAATTGTTTGCCCTTTATTGGAAGATTGATAGAGGGCTTTAAGACATGTGCATCACTGTCTCATTCATCACATACAGCACTGAATCCAGAGAAGCTTTCAAAAGAATATGTTGAACTTGGACAGTAACCAGAAAAAGAAGAAGAAGCCAATGATGGCAAATGATGTTAGGTGTTGTGTTATAGAAACTGCACATATAGATAGAAAGATAGATAGATACATTATCCAGGTATTGTTGTATATTGAAAATGTTTCTGTTTCAATGTCAAATACTTGCACACATTATATTTAATAAAAATAGTGAAATACATTATACAAACAATAAAGTAAATTAGTACAAACACCAACTGTTTAATTCTTGTTGCTTGCAATTAGCTAGTTGGCTAATCCTGATGACCACTTTCACCTGTGTTCTCATTTAAAAAGCTTGAACACAGATGGGTAACAGCTGTTAACATTTCATTGATGCATGTTTTTAATCCAAATCTTTTGAAGAAAAGTTGCATATACATCAATCATTTAATTTTATAGACATTGTGTAAATTGTATTATTTGTTCAGTACAGATCAGGAAATAATAGATAGAGGGAAAGTAAGAATCTAGCTATTCCAATGAACGTGTGAAGTCCATGTTTTTGCAGGGGTAAAAGTAATGAAGGTTGCTGATGAACTTGCAGGAGGTGCTTCAGTAAATGAGAAGTGTTCCTCAAGAATGGGAAAACATGAGGCTTTGAGAACATCTTTCAAAAGTGTTCTGTAGCTGTGTGAAGAGGAAAGCTTGATGAATGCGAAGAACACAATGAAAAGGATAAGAGAAGTATGGGTGAGAAAGGAAAAGGTTGCTGATTTGAAAGAAGCATGGCAACACTCCACAATAGTGGTTAAAGGAGAGCTTAACTTTAGTGGAGTAGTCTGGAATGTGATGTAGTGGAGTATTCTGGAGTGTGGTGGAGTGGAGTAGTCAAGAGTGAGATGTAGTGGAGTAGTCTGGAGTGTGATGTAGTAGAGTAGTCTGGAGTGTGATGTAGTGGAGTAGTCTGGAATGTGATGTAGTGTAGAAGTCTGGAGTGTGATGTAGCGTAGTAGTCTGGAGTGTGATGTAGTGGAGTAGTCTGGATTGTGATGTAGTGGAGTAGTCAGGAGTGAGATGTAGTGGAGTAGTCTGGAGTGTGATGTAGTGGAGTAGTCTGTAGCGTGAAGTAGTCTGGAGAGTGATGTAGTGGAGTTATCTGGAGTGTGATGTAGTGGAGTAGTCTGGAATGTGATGTAGTGGAGTAGTCTGGAGTGTGATGTAGTGGAGTAGTCTGGAATGTGATTTAGTGGAGTAGTCTGGAGTGAGATGCAGTCAAGTAGTCTGGAGTGTGATGAAGTGGAGTAGTCTTTAGCGTGAAGTAGTCTGGAGAGTGATGTAGTGGAGTAGTCTGGAGTGTGATGTAGTGGAGTAGTCTGGAGTGTGATTTAGTTGTTCTTTAAGACAAGTATTAAGATTATCAACAAACAAACTGAAAATCGTATTGTATGAGGAACCTAAGTAAAGCTAATGACAACAACCAGGCCATAAAAAAATGCATAACAATATTTGAAGCACATGAAAGCATGTTGGTCACTGAAAAAAAGACAGGTCACCAAAGACAAACAAAACAAGAGAGTTGGAAGAGGGCTTTAATACATTTACATCACTGCCTCATTCATCACTTACAGTACTGAATACAAATGAAGCTAATGATGCCAAATGTTCTGAGATTTTGTGCTATAGAAGCTGCACATATAGATAGAAAAACAGATATATACTTTATCCAGGTATTGTTGTACATTGAAAATGTTTTTGTCACAATGTCAAATACATGCACACACTATATGTCAGACAAAAATTAAACACACAACAGAAATAGTAAACAAGGTACATTTGTACAAGCACCAAATTTTTAATATTTCTTGCTTGTTAGCTCTTCCTGCGATGACCTTTTTTACTTGTGTTCTCATTAAACAGTCTTAATGGAGATGTGAAACAGCTGTTGTCGTTTCATCGATGCGGGTGCAAATCAGCTTTTCCCATGAACCAATTCATTTGATATAGACAAACATGCATTTTAATGTTTGCATCATTTTAAGAGTTTTTCTGTGGTCAGTTCATACTAATTTGTGATACCTATTTACTCATGTGATACATATTTATTCATATGATACAGTTGGCTGTTTTTTCTTCAAACTATGCTTCAAACCAGTGTCTCTTTTTGCAGATTGCGTTGTTAGTGATGGCAATGAGCTCTCACTTATCAGTGATTACTAATTATTTACTTTTTCAGATGAGTAAATACCGTCTCTATTGTTTTAACCATCTGGTTCTGATTACTGTAAAAGCACTTTTTTGCGAGAATTTAATTTTCGCAAATTCCGCAAGTGGACAATCTGCTTCGCGAAAATTAGATACTCGCGAAAATTAAAATGCAAGTAACTAGTATTATATTGATGATGATTTGAGGAACATACTTATCAGCATCCGCAAAAATTAAATCCCTTGCAAAATTTATTGTTGGACATTTGCGGAAATAAGTCCTCTAAAAAAAAAGTGCTTTTACAGTAGTTGTAATTAATAAATAATCTATTATGTTATTACTGGTCATTCAGTTAAGGGATTTCCTTTTCACCCATTAATCAATACCATGTGAATTATTTGAAAGATTGTTACCACAACAATATTTGCCATTGCATCGTTGAAATATTGTATGTGAAAGCTAAGGTTGTGCTTTCCTCTATGTAATTTCGAACCATTTGTCTGTGTAACTAACTGCCTGTGTTGTTACAAATAATATTTGTTGATTTTAGAAAGTGTTGAATTGATGGACAAATAAAATGTTTGAAGTATAATGAAGGAGCCATTATTACTGATGTCTCTTTAAGATCTGTTACCCTAGCACTTTTGTTGGTGGACATCTATATTATAATTATAAGTCAAAGGTGATCTTTGGAATAAAAGTACAAAGTCTGTTTCTAGCTTCAAGCTCATAATTTTTCATTTTTGCCATATTGCTTACTTATAAAAATCAATCTTGATTGTTTTGTTTTTGTTCAAAGAAAATTATTACTTCTACTCCTTTCTTATGCACAACAGCCATTGAATAGATTGAAAATCTACCTACCCTAAATTTATTTCAAAACAGTTTGTTTCTATTTGGTTTAAAAATGGCAGAATAAAGATTGTATCTATGATATAAATATGATTATGCATTACCATGTACAACATGATGTGCTTATCTGATGTCAGATTCTGCTATTATCTATATAATTATAAAACAAAAGCATTGAACTCACTAAGAATTGCATAAACATTTATTTAGGTCTTTTCTGGTTTAGTCAATTTTTTGAAGTGTACAAATGTGTTGTGAGACACAGCAGCAACATAAGATGTCTTGAAATCTTAAATCATATCCTGAAATTATAAAAAAATACTAAAATTTAATCAATAATTGCTATAATATTTCCCAACTAGACCAAGGCACGGTCAAGGGGTGGATCAAAGGCCGGTTCTAAGGCTGGGTCTATTGCTGGGGGAACCTTAGCAGACCTGAGTGAAATGGAGGGCATGATGGCCGCCTTAGACAATAAAATGGAGGACTCCCCTGAGCAGGAGGATGATTTCATCAAGGCTGTTGCTGAGGCCACTGGCAAGGTATTTTTGACTGATTTTTTTTATTTTTTTTTGAATTTTTCTTGATATAGGTTGTAACATGTCAATATTTTGTCTTATTTCAGCTTTATACACTGATCCCAACAATTCCATTTTTTATGAGATATATTTTCTTACTTATGCATGTTTATGTAAACTTTAAATTTGTAATCAAATTTATTTCATGGGAAGGTTACACAATTTGACAAAGTTGTAGTACTGCATTTCTTTGACTCTACTTATCAGTAATTTGTTGACTTATAATAATATTAGTCAATTGTAAGTTTATTTATATTTATACAGGGGAGATATGTTTTATGAAAACTAGTTTTGATATTATTATTATTGTTATTATATATACGAGTATCAAACAAGACCTGAAATTTTGTGAAATAAAGATAATGATTTACTTAACTTCTTGAAAATACAGGCAATACAAACCAACAAGATCCTTAAGATGGCAAGTATTCATAGGCTGATTTTCTATAGATAAATAGATTTGGCATCTTTCCTCTGTACAACCAATCAATAGTTAAATCAATTTAACATTTCTGACTTCATATGTTCTTCTTTTTTTCATTATTGCTTTCTTACTCTTTCACAATGATATAGGCACTAAGGTACTAAACACATTTCTAATCACAGCTAAAAATAAGCATAATATTGAATGTAAACTGACAAGTTGGGATAAAGAAAAGCACAGCCACAATTAGTGCAGATCTAACTTCTGAGATTATTAGGACCATGACACAAGCTCTGAGGTTCATATTTCTTTACTATAAGAAAATCCAGTACTAGAAATTATAAGTTCAAATTGTTCAATGAGTTTTTTAAAAACCTTCCTCGTACTAATTTTTTTTACCTAACATAATTAACACAATGTGGAAGAAACTCAGTCCTGTCACAAAAACTTCTGATAACACTCAAGTCTGTGAGAATCTTATTGACCTTGAGTTATTAAACTTACATATCAAATACTATGATTGACCAATGCTAACAGCCATCTGTATGCTCGGCAGACAACAAAGTACAGTTGAATTTGCTCAGCGGCCACCCGCAGTAAGAGGTCACCTGCTGTTAGTGGCCACCTTCAAGAGCTACCTTTCAATTCTATTTTCTATAAGATTCCTTTAATGTCAACTTGCGGTAAGAGGCCACTTGCAGTAGGCGGCCAGTTTGGCTGCTTATAATCACTGGCCTCCTAGAGCAAGTTCAACTGTACTCAAACTCAAACTAGAAAAGATGCTTAAAAAGGCCTTAAGGCCTATATTAGTCTCTCAAGAAACTTGTAAGCCTGTGAAGAAAAATAGATTAACTGAGTAAATTAAGATTCTTGAATTAACTTGAAAATTATGTCATATATGCAATATTCTATTAGCGTGTGTGAGGATTACATCAAAATATACAGCCATATATAGAAAATCATTAACTTAAAGTCTCATTTAAGAAACATAGTTTCACAAGCATTTTTCTTAGGACTTTTTTCACATCGTTTGCTTAGCTAAGAAATCTTCTGTTTTGATTGACTGCTACATAAAAGTAGAAGCCAGCCGATTGGCTGAATGAGTTTGAGAATAGATGTGAGACATCGGTCTTGTTGGAGGGCTTGCATGTGTTTATGTGTAACAAAGCTGAAACATCTTTTATGGTGATCATCTCATTAACGGTGGGAAAGGGGGAAATACCCAATTAGTTATTAAATTGTTTTCTGCTTTAAAAAGACAGTGTTTTGTGGAGGTTTAAATCAAAGCTCTGCTTTGCTTGAGATTAGAAAATTGCATGAACAATGTATACATTTTTGCTTAATCATTCCTGTCTTAAATTTTACTATGCATTCATTTAGACAGAGAAGTTCATTATGTAATTCATTTTATGTTTGATATTAATTAAGGGAGAAAATAGCAAATGTGAAATATTGTTATTAGACTGCTATTATGTATTTCTACATTATTCCTATTAACATTTCTCTCTTTTGTTTAGATCTTTTTGTTTAACTTGCAGCTCTTTTTAAAAACTTTTCAGGGTCCTCACCTCAAAGGAGTCATTCGAACCTTGATGTGGTTAGGAATGATTAAACCACCAGTTTTCAAACCACCACTTGTAAATTTATCACATGTAAATTATTTTGTCATTATGTCATATTATATTATGTTGTCAGCCTTTGTGTGCACAATCTATAAAGCATGGACATGGTCAAGGAGAACCATATCAGTATTTAAGTACAAGTATTCAAGCAAAGTAGAAAACATTGTCATCTTTACAGACTCTCAAGTCTCCTAAAGGTGCTATAGTTAACAAACTAATGATTGTAAGAAGTCAGACAAGTCATAACTTCTGGATTAACCTTTAACAGCTACAAACAATTTCAACTTAAAGACAGTCGTCATTGTAATACTTGCTTACACAGATCTCTTTATCACCAAGCTGTTTCATGCAAGCTTCTCAGAACTATGGTTTGAGAAAAATATTTACTTGTTCAAACTAACGCCTTTGGTGGAGCGTCATGGAGTATTATGGTCTAGTGGTCATTTCATGTATGTTGGAGCAAGAGGACCTGGGTTTCAATAAATGAGTGCTTTTCACCCAGACTTTTGTAAGAAAAGTTGCATTCACAACAATTAATTACTTTATGAACATTTTTAATATCAACTGTATTATTTGAATCAGTTGGGATCACAAAAGAATAAATAGAGCATATTAATAAGAGCCAAATCCAGCTTTCAAGAATTGAAGTTGATATACAGTCCACGTTCTTGTGCTGGTTTAAGGATATGAGGTTGTTGATGAGCTTAAAGACCTCACAATCATTATCATCACTCATTATAGTCGTGTGTCCAAGCTACGTTGGATTAACTTTTCACAATGCAATTGCTCTACCCCAAGCCTAAATGAGAAGTGATATGTAGAAAGAAAGTATAAGGCTTTGACAAAACCTGACAAAGGCGTTCTTTAACTTTGTGAAGAGGAGAGTTTGATATATGAGAAGAACCCAGTGACAAGAATTAGAGAAATAGGGGGGAGAAATGGAGAAGGTATTAATTTTAATCTGAATAGATGAGACAGGAAGGAACCAGTTCCTGGCTTTGACTATAAGAATGAAAACACTCCGCAAGATTGTTGACAGGGGAGCTGAACTCCTATGGAATTGTCTGGTGTATGATGATAGCATTCGTTAAGACAAGGATAATCAACTAACAGACTGAAAATGTTGCTCAAGAAGGAACCCAAGCATGACTTTTGATTTCTGATTAAATACAAGTCATTGAAAAGGGTTGTTTATAAGATTTGAAGCACATGTAACATGTTGGCCATTGCAGAAGGAACAGGTCACCAAAGACAAACAAAATAGGTCTATTAAAGAGCCTATTATCTTCAAATGTTTGCTTTTTATGATATGTAAATCACTCGCCTAATAGTCAACTACTAAATCCAAATTAAGCAGATGCTGCTGCTAAATGGTCTGAGATGTTTTATATACAAACTGCACATGTATCCAATGATATCATTTATTATATTTGTTGATAGCAATAATAAAACTATTGTTAAAGGAAGACATTATTTGTATGTTTATACTTCTTATTTGAAATACCACAAGTTTGTATCTATAATTAGAAAGACTATGTGTGTGTAGCTATTTACTGGAAATGCTTCATGTACATTTGAAAGGTCATGGATACAACATTTCTTGACTTTCCTTCTTGTTTTCACTGTTGTTGTTTTTATTCTTTTATGTCTACTTTATTTGCTACTATTGTATCTGATTTATCGGATTGATTGGCTGAATAGGTTTGAGTATGATGGAATAGATGTGAGACATGTGTCTTGTTGGAGGGTTTAAATGTGTCTATGTGTCATAAAGTAGGAAAATCTTTTAAGGTGATGACCTCATTATCGTGGGGCATGTGTGGAATACCTAATAATCTATAAAATTATTTTCTTGTTTAAAGTTCCTTGTTTGAAAAATGTCTTCTCTAGTTCTATTTTTGAAACTTTTAGATATGTCATTCTCTGCCTTTTATAGGCATTGTTTATATTGTACTGTTACATTCAAAACATCTAGGTGTTTTCCTTTTTGTTGTTTCTTTTCTTATTTATTTATGAAGAATACTGTTAATGTTCATACATCAATATGGGTATTGTACTTTTTCTTATAGTTTATTAACTTTTTCATTGCCATCATTTACAGCTCAGATGACTTAGTGGTTGAGCGTCCGGCTCTGGAATAGAAAAGCGTGTATTTGTATACCGACCTAGTTATACCTAAGATTTTCAAAAACTGGCACCTGACATTTAGATATTTGTGCTAAGACTTGTTGGCCCTGTGTTAACATACTGAGAATGGGCAGTATGATCAAGAAGTGATACAACTTACAACCTCTGTTTGGCAGCATGTAATATTGTCTTGAGTAGCAGCGTCGCCGATATAACCTTCCATGTGAAGATGTAGAGGTTAAACACCTGGCAACATGTTTATTAAATGGCAATCATTTTCACAGATAAAGCTTGTTTACTTGTCTCCTTATGTGTGTCCTACCAAGGATTATTAATCACAAGATGATTCTATAAAACTCATTCACACTTATCACATTACTAGAAGTTCACATTCCTATGGAGAGCGCTGCTTTTCTTATTTTGGACCTCATGTCTGGAACCAGATATAAGAAATTCTGGAAGCATCACTTCTTTCAAAAGAGATTTGAAACATTTATTTGTACATGCCTATGGATCTGGCAGTTTCTGACTTACTTTATGAATTGTTTTACTTTGTCATTGCATTACCAAAATATAAATCAGAGATTATATTTTAGTTGTCTATATTATTTGTCAATATTATGTATGTATACATGTATCTTTGTAATGCACATTGAACACTTTTTAGGAAAATAGAAATAAGCAATAAAAATGCCATGTATTGTTATTATTACATTATCAGTAAGTTAAAGACTAAGAATGCAGAGAGAGCTTCTGTCACTGGCAATATCAACCTAGAAAATGGCGGAGGAGCCTGATGTTGATTCATTTTGAGTTCATCCATGATCAAGGGCATAAAGAAAAGAATAACTATTTAACAAAAGAAGGGAAATCACAAAGTTATATTCTTTACTTTCACACATCCTATGATTATTTCCCTTTAACAGTCATGACTGTTCGAATTCTACAGTGTTGCTGTAGTTGTACTCCTTTGACAGCTTATTTATTAGTTTTTATTAATTTTATTATAACTTACTTTTAGGTAGTACATAGACTTTTATTAAACTCTTTGATATCATAATGGTAGTAGTAGATTAAGGTTTATATAAAGCTTGTCCAGGTTCATGAGCTGATTTTTTTTTAGTTTTCTGCTTTGAAATCTTTCGTATGCACAATATATTGTAATACTATTTTGTAAGTCTATCATATTATTTCTAATTCAAATATAGTTTTGTGAAATGTCCAGAATATTGCATTGACAATGAAATTTATATTTGGTAAGTTTAAGTTGAATCTGACAGCTGGTCAGTTAACTTTGTTCAATTTTCTTAGTGGTGTCATTTGAGATATTAAGATGTTAACCTTTGTTTTTTTCAATAAGAGTTGTTCTTCTAAAGCTATGTCAAAACATTTAATACACAGATGATTTATCCAACATCTTGTTTTGTTTTTCTGTTCATTTCCGTTTTGATGAGAACTTCAAAAATCAAGAAATATTTAAATTTTTTACCTTGTCAAAACGTTATTAAAACGAAGATTTTTATAACAGTCATGTCAAGAATATCCTTCCTATCCACTTGTTTTTATGGCACTTTCTGAGAGGATTTGATTGGCCCTGCATTAATTTTGTACTAAGCAATGTTAAAAGGATAATTTTAAAAGTAAGAAAAATTCAAAAAGTCAAAAATATTTAATGACACTTTCTATAATTGCCAGGAGGACACACCTCCAGACTCTGGAAGGAAGGCAGCTTCACCTAGCATAAAAGTACCAGAACCAGAGACAGAAGAGATAGATCCTGAGCCAGTTGTTGAAGAAGCTCCAAAAGAGGACAGTCCTCCTCCAACCTTACCTGGACCTGAAACTCTTGAGAAAAAGCCAGACGATGTTCAGGTAATTGCACTGGTCTCCAGACAATTTTTCCCTATGAAAATCCAAACCTGATGTCTGTATATTATGTGTTTTCTTTCATTGTGTCAAACAACATAATTCATTTATAAAGCACATGTTCAGGTCTTACTACTTTCTCAAGGAGCTTTACAATAGGTTAAGCATATGCCAGTAATATGTCTTTACTATCAGTTGATCATATGCCAGTAATATGTCCTTACAATCAGTTGATCATATGCCAGAAATGTCTTTACAATCAGTTGATCATATGCCAGTAATGTCTTTACAATCAGTTGATCATATGCCAGTAATGTCTTTCAAATTACAGCTATAGATACAATAATGTATTGCCAATGTTAAGTGATTTGTTTAAGGTGTTCTTGCTTCCAATTAGGGATGCATTTCACACACATTGGTAGTCTTTTAGTGACAAGCACTGCCTACAATTTGGTACCACATTTACACCAGAGTAGAGTGAGTAAATGTTGGTAGAAAAAAATGTCAAACCCCAGATTGCTTGCCTTAAGTCAGTCAGCCAGCAACTAGACTATAACCCACATAACCAATGTTTGGTTATATGGAGTATATGATGGAGATGGTCCCGAAATATCTCAACAGCTCAAAGAGCTATAATATAGGGGTCTATTTGATTCAACCATTATATGGTGACAGTACCTTAATTTCTCAACAGCTCAAAGAAAAAATTGCCAAAGGGGTTTTATGTCCACTTATGTTTTATGTGACGGCACTTTTTGTCCCAAAGATTTTTTAGGATATTGTTTGCCACCCGTATGAAGCGCCAAGTTGGAAATAAGGTGATAATACTTTCTAACAGTATTACCGAAAATGAATAGTGGCGACACAAGGGCTCAAACCCATAACCTCTCAGTTGAGGGTCGATACTCTCACCTCTAGACCATCCCAGCCTCCCTTTTTTGTTTGTTTATGCAACCATTATATGATGAATGTCCCTAAATCTCTCAACAGTTTAAAGAACTATAATATAGGGGTCTATTTGATATAACAAGTATAAAGTGATGGTTCTGGGGAAGAAACTGAGTCCCTCTTGAATGTTGTAGCAGTAAAACATTTATCATGTGAGAGTTAAGCAAATATAGTGAGATGAAATTGACAATGATGATGTCTTTCATGTTCTAATACTTCAGTAGTTTTAAATACTTTTCTTAAATAAAAGAAGGTGCTACTGTTCCTAAACCATTTTAGTATATTTGTTTATGCATTTAATTCAGTGTCACCTGTGTCGTAACTGTTGAGGGTATAAATATGTACAAAGCTAAGTCACATTATCTCTGCTCCCTTGAATCATCTCCAATTCTGTCTGTCACATTCTCCCTTCCACAGAGTACTAAGAGTGGCAAGACAGGAGTATCACAGAAGAGTGCTATCTCTAAGGACTCTAAGAAGAAAGGCCAGAAATCGCCTGAACAAAAAGAGGAGCCGTTTGTTGTTGGTGAGTCTTTGTTCTTTGTTGCTCATTCTTGTAGAACAAGGGGAAACAATTTTCCTGGGTTGCCAGATATTTTAGACCCATACTTGAATTTACACATATCAGTTCA
>JAUUEB010298462.1:0-12907 GCA_032362205.1 Clione limacina
ATTATGTTACAACCTAAAGAGATTTGTGTTGAGTTGCTTAAGGTGTTTGAATTGAGAAAGTTATACATGGTTACTCAACTATTAGAGCTCAAGTTTGAAGGGTTTTTACAGTATCTCTTTTTAATTTGTACTACTTTTATGTCCAACATCGCCTTTTGATCTTATTGTTGCTGCATTATAACACAATGAAATTGCAAAGAACTATTTTTATCTCATGTATCCGCAATTTGAAACATATGAATGTTAAGATTACTTTTAAGAGTTATTATGTCATAGATCTACGGTCGTTATTTGTCCTATGATATTTGAATTTTAAATGAGACTAGCGTATTGATGTTAACAAAACGTATTCGTTCGTAATGTTTGATATTATTGAAAACACACATTGTAAGTATGATGAATTTGTATTAACGTAAAAGCAATTCAATGCAACGTTGATAAAGTACAATCACATATTCAGATCAAATTGTCCAATTCATGCACACTCTTGTGTGCAAAGTTTACATAGTTTAAAATGGGAGTGAATAACCGTTTTCAAGCACTTTCACCTACTGATCTTTAAATTAAGCATATAATGCAAACAACGCGAGCCAAGCATATTCATATATGTCAAATATCAACATCAGAATGTCTAACACAAATGAAACTATAACTATTAATTGTATTAATCATAATGTTATGTCATTTTATGAATCTTATGTTTTTATATCTATGTATTTCTTAAATGTATACATTTATAGATTTCTGATCATTTAAATACTACTTCATTCCTAATGAAGGTAACACAAGTAAATACAAAGTCATTTCGAATAGTTGAATAAGATTTCATTTCATAATCAAGGTGTTATTCTTTGCTACATGCCTATGGCTTTAATTTTCTGTTGAGACAAATAAAAATCTTGACCGATCGACAAATATTCAATAATAACTGGAAGCTATGAGTATATTTTTTAATATTTTGCCGTTGGTAAATAACTTATTTCAAATAGGTGTTTGTCGAATAAAATTAAATATTTATTTTTGATTACATGAATGTAGATTAAAATGTCGAAATATAACATAAAATGACATGAATTAGGCCATACATGTTGCGGGCATGTTTTTCATTAAACCTCGTGAATAAATGTGATAGATACTTTTTTGAAAATATTCCAAGTTTACTTTTGAATTGAGTCAGTGATGCTTAAGATAATTGATTTTCAAATGTTTTCGTAACAACCAATAACGATTTTTTTTCTTTCTTATTACATTAACTACGTAGAATCTGTTCATATAAAAACAACAACATTACCGATATCTGACATTACGACTTAAAGTTAATCACATTTAAAAGAGTGTGTTTTTGCACTTTAAAAAGGTGTGTACAATAACTATCAGGCTCGATATATGAACAATGAAGAACCTATTTAATCATACAAGAGCATATACTTCTATATAACTAACATTAACATGAGAAGAGACATATAGTCATTAAGTTTCAACAGTCAACACGCAGCTTTATATTAATGATGACTTTGAGTAAAGTGACGCTGAAGTAAAGGGAAATGATTTTTTTAAGAGATAAAAAGATAAACATTTTCTTAGAACTTGTTTAGAATTAGTCTTGATCACAAGTGTTCGAAAAAACATTCTTAATCTTTTGCTTACGATTGATATGTTATTTTGCAATATAATAACATTTTCCTTTAACAAGGTATACCACAGAAAGTTTCACTTTTCACTCTGAATTAAGGGTCCAAAGGATTACACAATATAATTATACCCATAATGACAGTCACTTCTTAGTTTTTTAAAGGTTTTGCTGTTATTATTTTGGATGAAGAAGAGTGAATATAAACTGGTTTTAATTTTAAACTAACTGTCAATACATGTATTTCACTTTAGATCATTGTATTGTAACATCAGTCTCATCAGCTAATTTGGTAAATGCAAACAATATAAATAAAGATCATAATTCGTGTTTTACTTTAGGCGGTTTATATGACAGTATATGACGAAACAATTGACGATGTTCGATTAATTAAACCAATATTTTACAATATAATACACGATGACTTGATAAACATACACAACTATATTTAGATTACTTTGGCCGATTCGGTGTCTTAAAAGGCAATCTAAAATCTTAACATTAATTGGTATTCTATAGAAACAATGTCAAATTGACCAGACGGGTGTGATATCTAGAAAACGCAGACACGGAGATGTAAACAACAGCCTTATTTAAGCAATCACATAATGATGTATAAGATGAGGCTAATCTTTAAAAAATATCTTTCCGACATACCATGAAACAAGTCTGGAATCGCATAATCTGAGGATGAACATGAGCTTGAAGCTGACAAATATAATCCTAGTCATGTCAGATAAATTGTCCCAAACCGCCAGGTGAAATTAAATTTGAAAGCAGTTTTGCATTAAAAGGAAGCATTAAACGCCAGCCTTAAAATAAAACCTTCGACAACTATTTATATTTATTTATAAGGTCTGAAAAAACGAATCAAAAAATCAGTTTACGTTTTGTACAATGTTGTACAGCTGTATCGGTATTGATCAATCTATCAAAGTTCGAACTGACTACCATATGTATACTGAGACTATAAAATTGCCTTATCTTCCAACAATTTCCTTCAATCATTTAAATGTCCAAATTAATTCATTCTAACGCCATTTATCGGGAGAAAACCCTTATCAAAACATATTTACTTCAATAAACTTCATAACCTATTTCACTTCAGTCAAGTGTGCTAGGCAGGCTGTCGTGCATCTTTATAAGACAACCTTGCTTGTTGGAATACCTTTGCTTAATCGTGGCCACTTTTGTGTTATTAAATATATCAACAACACTTTTATTCTATTTCATATATTTAATTTTGATGTCCTGAGATCCCAAGATTCTTCATTCAATTACACACATGGAGGCAGCGTGCTCTGTGGTGTAATTATCTGCGAATAAAGACCGCTCTAGTTCATCCCCGACAATAGACACTTTAAAAATACATTCATGCCAACATGGTTGTGTCTATGTTTATTGCTTACAGGAAATAAGGCTAATTATCAGTAATCCTAACGTTCAATCTCGTAATTGGTGTATTTGTTGGGTACTCACTTTTCTTGTGTTTTCAATGTTTGATACAGAACGGCCTGATTAGAAGTTGGCGTCATTATTTCCAACTCCATTCGTCGTTATAACAGTTGTGTGACTGTATACACATGCCAGTCTTGATTGGAAGTATTTACACTTAACAATTGTGCGTGTTCATTCATAACGAAGATACATTCCCTTTCAAAGTAACGCTTATCACTACTTGTCACATATAACATATGTATATTACCTCAGGTGTACCTCTTATTCTTACTTGTGAGTTTAGATTATGAAACAAAATAAACATGTCCCATTGTTGATTGCTTAAGCTTTAATGATGTTACAACTAATGGTGATAAAATGTAAGTAGAAACAACGTTCGTATTATGAAATTAAAATTGACTATCGGTCACATTCGTTCTAAATCAAAAAAATGGTTCATCTCTGTCATCACTATAATACTATATTCATAGTTCGATATTACTATTCTGTTTCTGACATTTTAAAATTAAAACGAATGTGCATTGGCCAATCTGTAAAATGACAAATGTGAACATACCACACGTTTTGTGATAGTTTGATATGTATAATTGCTTGTATCGGCCTTTATTGTACCAACCAAATTTAAACTTAAACTCAATATAGTTATTGTGTTTTTATCTACTCCATAATAATCAACATTGCTGTCATTGTAGTTGGGCATTCAGTTTAAATAAATCAGACTACCAAGAACATTATTATGTCAGGTGTATGCATTTACACTACATTGATGTACCCGTAGTCTATAGATTAGAACCATATTTATATCTAAGAGTAACGTTCAACTTTGAAAAGCCCTATCCTGGAATTTGTATTTCCACACAATGCAATCTATTTTGTTGAGAAGAGTATATTATAGGGTGGTTATTTTTCAACGGACATCCGCTGAAAATAAGTTATTTTGTCAACGCACTCTAAGCTTCCGTTTGTATTCAAAGCGAAACCTATTTTTGGATCAGCTGTTCACGGCGTCAACAACGAGACGTCATAACCATGCGTGAGTCCGTATCATACTTAAACTGCTCACCTTCTTTGTTCCAGCCTTTAAAATTGAAAAAACACTCCAAGAGACAAGTACCTTCTATTGACAAAGACAATTAGTAAATGCTAAGCGTGTGCAATGCATGCAGTTTCAAGGATAAACAGAATTGATAGTTAGTAAGTAGCTACACTTTAACTAACTTTAGTTTCATTTTACTTTTACTTTTTAGATTTTAGTACCTAGCTTAGATGTAGCTTCAATTTGAATTGATTTTAATTGCAAGACCACAATAGTCTATGATAATCTTCTTATCTATCATTTTTCCGAATTCGAACACTAAACATTGTCAAAAATATGTTGCAAGATTCTTTTGTTTCTAATTAATTGGTTCCAAAGACTGGGTCTGGCTGAAAAATGAAGTGAGAAGTGAAGTGAAGTTATCAGATTCTGACACATAATCTGCTACGTTAATAATTGGTAATGTTAATAATAAAATAACACTTTGAAGAATCTTTGAGAAAAGAAAACCCCCTCTAGGGGCGCTATAGGCTATACTCTATTACCGCCCACCTAAGCTTTAAACAGCCGATTAACACACATAAAGTGGTCAAAATTTAGAAAAGGTTTTTCAAAATAGAAAATGTAACCATTTAAGAAGAGAAATAACACAACAAAAACAATGAACTTAAACATTTTGAAAGAGAAATCGGGCCAAAGCCCCTTTTTTACATTATTTAAGCGGGCCCTATTACCGATCAAATAGATTTGTTTCCGCCAAAACAATATGAATTATGAAATAAACACATATTTTGCAACGGTTTTCAGATGCAGATATCAATTTTAGATGTTTTAAAGTAATCTTACGTTTTTTCAAAGGTCAGATTAAAGATTGGACACCCCACAATCCCCTGCACTTTTTATTCACGGCGTCCATTTACAACGTCTTTTTTACACATCAATGTGTTTACATTTCTAACTGGGCGCCAATAGAGCCTGCACGGTTATAGGGCCCGAGCCAGTAAAGTACTGGCGAGTCCAACGGAATGGTTCACCTAAGCTTTAGAGTCTATTTACGGTCTTGAGAAATCGTTGAAATCGAAATACAAACTTTAAAATGAAAGCTCAAACATTTAAAAAACAACTCAGAACAAAAAAATACAGCAGAACATGCTTTTTCTGTCTTTAAATCGAACATAAACAAGATCACCCACTTCAATTCGCTGACATCTTGAATCCTACAGGATGGTTCACATTCAAAGTGAACTAATAAATGCTTATAATCAAACAGGTCATCCCTCAAAAAGTTAATAGGGCACAATATTTAAGAAACAGACGAAAAAAATTGCTGCAAAACCTCAAATCTAAGCTACCAAGCCCACAAGTTTACATGACTTTTACATAGTAAAAAACGTTTTCAGAAAAGTTCACCAAAAGCTTCAATTTTGAACAAAATGAAATTTTAACCCAAGAAATGGATTCAACGGCCCATGCAACCATACATTCGATGATTTTCACACATCTATTTACATTATGTTTGGATTGAGAGCAGTATGTAGTTTATTGACTTATATAGGAAAAAAGGTGAACGATCCCGCAAGCCGAACCATCCCGTAGGACAGCAGTGTATATATAATTTTTGCAGCTGTGCAACGCTTTTGACATTTCAAAAGAAAATAATTAGCTAGGGCGAAATGAAAGCCGTCAGATTATTCAGAGAAAAAACGTTAAAATAACAGAATTAATCGAGGTAGCATTATAATGTGTGAACATATGAACATAGGAAAAGTTATTGGAATTGGTCACTTTAATGGTTGTGTTGTTGGTTGAATTGGTGATACACACATGCACTAACAAAGAAACAAACACACAAGGTCACAGAGCACAACGAATATGTTTACACTTGTTTATGGTAACTGGTTGAGCGAGGCTTGAGATTCATCTTAAGTATAACACTACTCTTTTTATACATAATATATATCACAATAGATATAACGAAAAGGGTACAGATAGAAAATATAATCGATAGTGTACAAATCTAGATCTTAAAACAATTAAAAACTATCGACTCGACTGACGCCCGCTGTATTGTTGATTGTACTTAATCGAACCGCTTTGAACTTTTAAAGGCGTATTATTTTAGTATAATTCTGCATCAAATATACCTATAACCTGTGCTTTAAGGGACTTATATAGCCTACACTAAGACGGATATGGATGACTTATGAAAACAATTGATAAGATAATGGAACTATCAGAAATGCCGATGGATGAAATTGTATGAAACAAGTTGCAACTTACCAATAATTATAATAATACATATCAATCAAACAGGTTTTATCAGGTTGATCACATACATTAAAAAAATCATTTGCAAATTTGAATACTTAAGCTAGCTAAATCATGTTCTTAGCTTTATGTAGTACGGAAGTGTACTTAGTATTATCATTTAAGGTCAATGACTCCGATTCTTTCAGATTTTTGAACAACAACAAATTATGCTTCGGATGCCCATGGAAAAATATTTAGAAAAGTAGGTCAGAAGCGTAGCCCAAAACGCAATATGGTTACGTATGTTCGTATCATCATAGTGGTGATTGGTTGACTTGATCACAAATGATGACGTGGCTATCCTATATTCAGGAGGCTCTCTGGGCTATTCAAGTACAACCCTTCTGGGACTTTTTAGAATATTTATATTCAGGATAACATTATGAAATGGCTTCATCAAGAGAGGAGGAAAAGTATCGCTTGAAGTGTCTGGGGAATCTTAATTAAACCTATATACATATTTATTTAACCGAGTGATGATGGTTGGAGGTTAGGTCAAATCAATAACTCAAACATGTCCATGTAAGTACGAATCGTTCTGTTAAGAATGCATAGATAAACTGTTAAGGTTAGCTAGGTCATTCATCCACGTTTCAGCAATATTTTTCATTTGCTCTTCCTTGAGGTAAATAATCACAACCCATATCTACACAAGAACTGTGAGTTTAATCACTTTATAAAGGTTTTGTGTATCTTATCTTAATTTGTGTCTTTCTTTCTTACTGGAACGAGATAAAAACATATCTAAAAAAAAAAACTTGAACAACAGCAACCAAAAGAAAGAATGTCATTCATAATAGGCTATATCATAAGATTTCAACAGCAATACTGAGTCTTTTGACGTAGTATACCCCTCTGACACATACACCATTGTAGACACAACTGATTAGTTGCCAACAAACAAGAATTATTTTTTAACTTAAAATCCTAAATTTTAATATATTTCATTCATATTTACTTTGTCTGCCTTCTGGTTTTCAAAGAGCATAAAAAAGCAGGATATGAAAGCAAAACAGCTAAAATAATAGACATTACTAAAAAAACGTATTGGTAGTAAACTAATGAACGTATCGTCATAAAATTTGGATATCATTTTTGGGTGACACATTTTATTACGTTGCTGTGATCATACTTTTAAAATATATAAAACATATTTTAGTATAATTTCATTAGACGAAATATGGCTTCTAAACGCATCTGTGTACGGAATAGTATACCTGTAGCTGTTCATGAGTTAACATACCACTAGTTACGGTAATTTCTTTTTTCATCACCCGATATATTTCTATTATTGATATTTCTTGTGAGCCTCTAAGTTTTTACCACCCTTATCTTAAAGAAACAGATATAAGAAAACATACACAAAAACACATATTCAAATAATCCTCACCCAATTCTGGCTATTTAAAACTTGTATCCACACTACACACAAAATATCGTTTATTCGCTTTCTCTTAATGAATCTCTTTTTCCATAAACGCAGCCAACTTGAAGTAATTGCGATGCCCTATCGTTTAATGCAAATATAACAGGTTATTAACTTGACGTGTTTGCAAAAACCAATGCCATCAATTTCAAATGGCATTTTTAAGTTTGTGCCTGGAGTTTCCCTTAATGATAATGCACTTCATTGAATTTATATTTGACAACTTCTCTCAATCTTTTTAACATTCACAAGATTTTGCCGTTTTTTGTTTTGCATTTAATTTGTTTGTTTTGACGCTTTTAATGACATTGTTTGTCCGTCAAAAGCTAATCAAAGAAGTGTCAAATCATAAATATGAAGCATATGGAGCCAATAACGTCATTTTGAATCACGGATATGTATTGATTTTTGACTGTTCCAGTCATCATCAGAGTCTTTGATATAAATACAAACATCACTATTATTGTTATGAATTCTAATAAATTGGATCTAAATACAGTTGAACTTGCTCTAGGCGGCCAGTGATTATCAGCAGCCGAACTGGCCACCAACTACAAGTGGCCTCTCACAGGGGTGGACATTAAGAAGAAAAACGAATGGAGGTCGCACCTAAAAGATGCCAACTACCGCAGGTGGCCACTGAGCAAGTGCAACTGTATAGCCAACAAGTAAAATTAAAACACTCAAGTTACCAAAGGACACAATTTAATATTCGGCGTTATCTGTCTGTATTCGTCCTTTGTATTAGGACAGGTGTGATGTCTCTGATAAAAAACTTGTTAGTCAATGTTCATCTGTTTTCATTGAAGTAGCAAGAATGTTGCTGTTTTCCAACGTGGGAGTTCTTTGACAATTCACAAATGTCACTTCACTGGACCTTCATTGTTTCTGTGTTCTCTTCTATGAAGCGAGCCTATATATTACGGACTGTCTGTCCAAAATAGAACAACTGGCAGCGTGAACATCTTATCTGATAGACAACTGAGTTAATTTGCAATGGGTGGTTTTAACGATGGCCTAACTGTTCTCAGTTTGCTTAGAGTCATTATAAGTGTGAATTTATTATGAATAAACATAAGGATTATCATCTATAAGATATGGTTGTTTTCGTTAACTCGCTCTTATATCACATTTGTCAAGAGAAAACGAAGAGGAGTCTTTCTTAGTAACTGTTTTTTAATAATTACACTTTGTTATTTAAATATGTTAGAGACTGAATAAAAACTCTTTAAAGAAGCCACATTGAACATAACGTTTCAACGATATCATGGGTTGAACTAAATTAAAACTACAGACAAGCCATACCACGCAAAAAACAAGCAATTTAATGATAATATTAAAACGGCCATGTTTAAAGATAATCATGAGTAGTTATTAGTGACCACAGTGACCCATATAAATATATTTGTACATACAATTTCATTCGTTTAACTTTCCTCGCAAACTTTGATTGTAACAGACATATAATTATGAAAAATTATCACAATAATCATGTGTAGAGTATGGTATAATTGAGTGTAAAATTCAAGAAAACATTTATGATTTTTTCGTGAACATTTAAGATCTATATTATATCTGTGAATAACATCCCAGGCACAGTCATACTGAAGATACTTTCAATTGGTAGTTAATCTGTATTAAAGGATTATATATATATATTCAGTCTCGTGGTTCGAATACTATGCCCACTAGCAAGCGATGAAAAGAAGCTAGAATCAGTTTTACTTCAAACAAACTAAACATTAATGTCTTTAGTTTTGATCGATTTAGACAATTGATTGAAATTTTACAGATTAGAGATATGAATTGTTTAAGTGGAACATTACGAATGTTCATGTTTTGGTCACTTCGTTTATCTATATTTTTAGCATACACAATGTTTTTAAACAGATACAATTAAACACTTTTTTCCCGGGTATTTTTACACCGCAGGTTGACCATTTCCCCTCACTGTTTGATGTCTGTTAAAAATGTCAAAACAATGCTATTGATAAAATGTGTATATAAAGAAATGTGTTCAGATATATACTAGGGGAAATTAATCAGTATATGTAAATGATATCGTTGTGATATTTAAAGTCTTTAAAGGTCTTTCTCAATCTGAAGTAGCTTTATCTATTCTATCTTCGATAATTTCCAAACTTCTTGACCGTAAAAATTTGTTAAATCTTTCTATCCCAGAAGACAGAAAGCTTTGAGATATGCACCAACCAACGATCATCATTGATTTTTAAGTTCATTGTGTTATTCAATTCTTAAATTAAATAGTACAAAAGAAATGTATATAAAGCATGTTATGGCTATTTTTTGAAATCTACAACGAGTCAATCTCTCTATTTCTCTTTATATATATCTTTCTCTCATTCTTTATAACACCAACTATCACTCCGTCTCCAGATCTCTCTTTTTCAAAGTTCATTTGTTTCAATTTTGAGACTGAAACACTTTATTTTGCTAATTTATTTCGTCGGCATAAATCCTATTTGGAAATATTGAAAATTATCGGTGAAACCCGTTCAAATCAACGTTCCAGACGTACATTTAACAACGATTCATTGGTAGATGGTAGAATTAGTGAAGTTTTTTGCACCGATATAACTGTAGTTTGAATAGATAAAATTAATATTGTTAATATCATCATGTGTTGAAAGTCAATGTAACTATTTAAGGAACAACTCTCATGCAAAGAGGTACATGGAAAGTTACAAGTGTCAAAGTAGCAACAACGATATTTTTATTAGAATCTTAAGTCTGTGTTTCTTTTGACTTATTCTACGAACGTTTTTGAAAGGAAAGTATGTAAACGATAACAACTTTTACAGGAGTCATTTGAGGTTTTTATCGATTCTCATAGTTATTGTATAATGTAACACAATATTTTTGTATATAGAATAAAAAAATGTACAAACAAACATCACTAACTATCAAAATATATTCTGGACGTAATTGGAAGAAAACGAAAAAAAACGAGAAGATGGAGGTGTAAAATCAAATGTTTATATTTTTTCATATTGTTACATAAATAATACAAAATAAATTTAAAATATATGCTCAAGTCAATGAAGTCTTTTACTCCATAATCTAACCATTAACAAGTATGAAACAATGAATGGAATATGAAACAAAACTTGTTCAAAAACATTTACAAGTTAGCAGGGAAAAAAGTAAGTACTTCTTAAAAACAAGATATACTTGAAGTGATAGAGAATAAGTTTTTAGTAAACTTAAGAATCTCACTTTATAACAAAACCAGATAATTAATAAAGAAAAATCAACATTTCAACATTCATGTAATAAGTCATAACTACAAAGATATCATGAAGTTGTCGACAAGTGTATCACTCTACAGTTTTTACTTTTTTACTTTTAGTGGCACCAAATTCTTATTCTTTTCGTTAACCAATAGCAACAAAAGTATGCAATTAACCATTAACGTACCAGGTTGTACCATTTACAAATTGTCATATAATAAAAAAAATGCAAGAAATATGATTACAACATATATAAACTCACCAGATAAGCTGATATTTTAGGTAATTCCAAAGCAGACACACGTCAATCTCCTCTTTTATTGAACATCATCTTGGCCAAGTGTTTAATGTGTACTAATAACTCGTAAATACATTTTTAAAACTCTTAAAACACAGAAATATCGGAAGAAATAAGTTTCATTTGGAGTTGTTTGTTTATATCTGTGTTTGTATTCATAATCTATGAAATAATCTATGAAAATATCTTTAATCGTCTAATCCATCACAATTCGCATACGTTATAGTTATGTTAGGATTATATCGACAAGCCTTCAAGAAATCGTTTAATTTATCATAATATTTGAATTTTTCGTCACTAGCTGTACTGGTTTGTGTGAAATGCCAAGACTTTACAGTATTTTGAATAATAGTACAAATATTCACAACTGTAATGTACCTATGTATATTTACGTTTGAGTAAACAATTAAGTCTTTCAATTTAATTACAATTCCACATTTAAAAAAATTATATAACAACTTTGCCTTTATATTGTGTCTAATAAACTTGATTATCAGCAGTATGAAAGTTTAATTTGACCTAAGTGACGTTGTCTTCGCGAAGTCAAAATAGTATGTAGGTGGTAGTAGATTATTGTTATAGATTTAACCATTCATTGAAGCTACCCTATTACAAGTCGATTACTAATAAGTATAGTTTGCTATATTTTACAATGCAATACACTGCAACCTTACTTAATAGATTTAAACTGTGTTTTTAAAGCAGTTATGTTAAAAAAGGATAAATTGAATATGTTTCAGTTCCAATTATTCATGTTACACATGAACTGGGTGATGCAGATTCAAAGCACTTCCCTCCACAATATAAATCAAAGTAAATGATATTCCTTGCAATGATTACCTTATGATCTTAAGTTTCTATCAAGCCAAGTTTGACAATATTAAAGATTAACTCTGTTTCGCTCACAGGCCTAAACACACTGAAGGTACCATCCTCTAAAAGCTACTTTTGCTGTAAAAAAGCATTAGGGGAGATTGTTAGTATCTTACAAAATCTGAGTGTTCTGAAGGATGAACAAACATCTACTTAGCATAAAGCACATGACTATTCAATTTTTGATTTCTTAAAATACCTTTCATAGATCTTGGACTCTAGTAGTATGTTAACGAAAGAGAAAACATTGGTCCCTTTTTGGTATAAATTGTTTATATAGCCCTCCCGTTTTTATTCCCTTCCGGTAAATAACATAGTTCTTGCCGGTCATCGAGCTTTAGGTTGACACCAGATTATACCGTACATTATCGAACGTCGATATATCTTCTACAGGGTCTTTCGATACCTTGCTCCCCCCTATTTAGACGAATTCAGAATATGTAGAACTAAACACTTTAATTAGTTTCTGCGATGGATTTTAATTTTTGTTCATTTTGGTTAATATTTAGTGTGTCTACTAGCTATTTAAAAAAAACGTCTTTATGAGTTTTAAGCAGAAAATGACAGTTTTTGTTGTTGTTATTTTATTTTATTTAACAACTTGTAATACCAATAACTCCAAACA